>SNQJ01S0040283.1:15434-63533 GCA_010110895.2 Picea sitchensis
CATGAAATCCAACGACCTGTCGTGTCAATTCGATGTTTCAAACCAATGTTAATTAAAACATGTCAATACATAGTTTGAAACTATTGCTCGTCCAGTGCAATATCAAATTACCAAAGAATATACCAAGCATCGATTCATGAAGTTGAAATCCAAAAGATTTAATCAAAGAACCTTTGTGAAACTTAAACGATTGCCATCGACCTTATGTATTGATTTCATATTCGAATGTTTTCATTTCAAAGTTTTTAGAATATTGCAACCAAAACAAATCTCAATATAATCAATGAGTGAAGAGCCCATAGCAAGGATGAAAACGTATAAGACCAAAATCAATCACAACCTTTACAAAGTCAAATGTAATCAGATAGTCTTCATGCCTAAAGGCTTAGTAATCAAACATATCCAAATGCGCAATCAAGGTAAGAGTATGAGTTTGAAAAATCTTTTGTAGTCATGTGACAAACCAATGATTAAGTGTCTTTTGTAGAAATCGATAAAAGACGACTATAGTCCAAACGATGAGCAAGGTATTTTCACACTTTCAATTGTGAAAATTGAATCGAAATCAAATCGTAATCGTTGCAAAAATGAAACAAACGTCTAGAAGCAAAATGTGACGATGATTTGTCGTTTGGACACAAGGGGTGTAGGCAGCTTTTTTGAGAGCAATCGAAAAAAATGAGTTGGCTGCCAACAAGTTCTTAATCAAGTTGTTCATCTTCTTGACCAAGTTGTTCTTGTTCAGGATGCTCATGCTATGTTGGTGCAGGTGGTAGATTTTCCTCTGGTTGATTTTGATGTTGAACTTCAAAAGGGTCATCATCATATTTTAAAGAAAAATTGTCAACATGTTCAACACCATTGTCTTCATGACAATATGAAGAAGGAGAAGGATTTGATGTGGGGTTGAATCCTTCATCAAAACAAACAACTCATCGAAAGAATACTTCTTTAGTAATAGGTTCAAATAACCTGTATGCTTTCATGTCCTCACAATAACCAATGAATATCGATGGTTGGATTTTCTTCTCCATAGCTTTGCGCTTTTCAATTGGTATTAAGGCCCATGTTGGACTGCCAAATACTCTAAAAGTAGAGACATCAGGCTTAACATGGCTCCAAGATTCCTCTAGAGTCCTATGCAGTACTGCCCGATGAGGCATCCTATTATGAATGTAATTTGCACAGTTTACTGCTTCAGCCCAGAAGGAAGGTGCCATGTTCTTGGACTGGATCATACAGTTTTTCATTTCTTTCAGTGTTATGTTCTTTCTTTCAGCAACACTATTTTTTTGAGGGTTGTAGGGAAAAGTGAGCTGATGTTGAATGTCATGTTATCTACAAAAATCTGTGAATGTCTAATTGTCATACTCCCCCCCATTATCTGTGCATAGTTTCTTGATAGAAAGAGATGACTGCTTCTCAACAAAATCCTTGAAGTTCTTAAAATTAGCAATGACCTCACTCTTGTACTTAAGAAAGTACACCCATGAACGACGTGAGAAGTTATCAATGAAGGTGAGTGAATACTTAGCCCCTGAAAATGAGTGAGTTGGAAATGACATGAGATCACTATGTACCAACTCAAGAGGTGTTGTAGCATTCCATGCTTTTCCTTTAGGAAAAGGATCTTGATGTTATTTTCCACGGACACAACCTGGACAAACTCCATCGGTGAAAGAAAATTTAGGAAGACTGAGCACCAATTTTTGGGTGCTCAACTGCTGAAAATATCTTTAGCTGAGATGTCCAAATCTTTCATGTCAAAGCCTAGTCAAACATCAACATGTGCAATGAAAGAGGAACCTGAGGAAGACTCAAAAGAAACAAACTTATACAGTCGAGAACTATGATCTACTTTTCCATATGCAACAACAATGTCTGGATTTTGTAGTTCTCGAATGATTACATCATTAGGAGAAAAATATATTGTTTTCACATTACCAGAATGAAAAATATAATATAGAGAGAGAATATTTGCAGAGATGTCAGGAACAAGAAGAACATCATTAATGCACCCTTTATCTAACTGCACTGTGTTGGATCCAAAAGGATCCAGTTGCGTAGACTCTCCAACTGCAATCAGGGAAATGATACATTCAGATGTAGAAGCCAACAACTCATGAGAATGAGTCATGTCATCTGAAGCACCATAATCAAGTATCCATCTATTTGAAGATGTATACAAGGCTTGAGTTGATAAAGCATGTCCTTTACTAGTAGAAGAAGGTTCGGGCACTGAAATCTTATGTTGCCTCATGGCTTCATTCAAAGCTTCAAGTTTCAACCAACACTTAGATTCTACATGCCCAAGTCCGCCACAAAAACTACAGGTGTCATTTGAATTCTTCTTTCTTGTCTTGGAGGAAGACTCACCGGACTTGGAAGATGGAGGAAAAGGTTTTTTTTTTTCTGCTGAGGCTTGGAGGTAAACTCACCAGCTGGAGAAAAATCTTTCTTCTGCTAATATCGAGTCTTGTGCTTAGTTTTGGAGGTATGATCCACAAGAGCCTTATTATTAGAGCCAGAAAGATAATCTGATTGAGTAAGCTTAGATTGTTCTCTAGTAAGACTCTCACAAAAAATCTCAAAGGAAGACATTTTAAACTCACTTCCCAGTGCATCCATAGTAGAATAAAATGCAAAAGAAAATACCTAATAAGGACCTTTTAGCTTGGATAAAATCAAGAAGATGCACTCTTCATATGATTTTGTTTTTGCACACCCTTTTAGTTGCACCACCAGTAACCTAAATTTGGTAAGATAGTCTTCAACGGATGCATGCTCATCCGGTACTAGTGATGACAACTCCGCTTCCAATTTTAGGGCTCGAAATTCGTTGACTTTTCCAAATAAGGAAGCCAACTTGTCCCAACTTTCTTTCAGAGTCTTACAATCAACTATGTGGAACAACAAGCTATCTGACACATGCAAACCAATGAGGCCCATGGCTTCATCAAGTTTGTTTTAATAGGCAAACCTCTCGATTTCCTTGGTAAACACAGGTTAAACCTCGACTAACATCTGCTAGAGCCCGTTTGATTGCAACAACTGTTGCATCTTAAGTATCCATGTATGATAATTATGGGGATTTAAGATCTCAACAGTCCTTAACTCCAACATTTACAATAAAGAGTACAATAAAACACTAGATCTAGGTGTATTATCTCAAAAGGAAATGGAAACCTAGGCTCTAAACAAAGAGCTCTAAAAATATTTACAACAACTTGCTTATATTCCACACATAATGTTACTTGGATAGAGGCAATGATATTTAAATGTTGTCAGGTTCAGAACAAAAAATTCATAGGATCATCTACCATTATCTCTTCAGCTGACAAACAAAGGCAAACAAAGGCAGAATACCTCTATCTTTTCAGCTGACAAACAAGGGAGCGTGGAGCACTGGATCTGGAGTGAGAGGATTGGGCCAATGATTTTTAATTAGTGTAAGCTTGCTGTTGGAAGAAAAGGCAACTTATACATCATGGCATACTGAGTCCATCTTTGCCCCTCGCTTTGTTGGATTCCTGCTTGACTTTTCCTGCTCGATTTTTGGTTCGGCTCCCCTACAGTGTTTATCTACCCTATACATTGTCCCTACCTTCCTCCTTCCTCTGGGTCAGCTCGGCCCATCTACCTTCTTTATTGGAGCTATCTGGTATTTTCTCTAATTACTTGGCTTCCATGTCTCTGGATGGGACGTTTGTGTCTCCCCAACCTCTTTGTTCAGATTTTCGTTCATCTCACCTGTAGTATTTATTTACCCTCTGCATTTTCCTTTCCTTTCTCTACGTCAACTTAGCCCATCTACCTTTTTCCAATCATGTGGTGTTCCTCCCTTATTTTCATATTTGCAGCTATATGGTGTCCCTTGATGTGTACACCCATCTATGTGGCATTTCTCTCTTATTTGCAGCTATGTGGTGTCCCTTGATGTCTACACCCATCAGTTCCCTCTTTACTTGGTCTTCATATATATTTGTGTGCTTTGTCTAAACATTTTATGTTATTTTAAATATATAAATGGATTCAGTGTGGTGAAAAAACAGGGGCACTGGGATTATACAGATTTACTCACTCTAATCTATTCGACGAATTTTAGTTAAAATTAAACAAAAAATATCACCCAAAAATAACCAAAACATAGAACGTTTAGACTATGCCTATATTGTGTTTCTTTTTAGTTTTTCACTTACCATCTACTTATGTTTCCTCTTTGGAATTTTTTGTTAGATTCTACCTTTGCATCCATTTTCAAGGTTACATTTCACAACAACCTCGATGGTGTCACCACAAGAAGGTACTATGTTTTTTCCCTTTTTATAGTTTTAGGATTTCATTAAATATCGCTGTGAGGTCTTTGTTTTTAAGAAATGATGTTTTGTGCACCAAATTTAGATGAGATACGAGATAGTGATGGACTATTAAAATTCCAGCCCTGCACTCTTTTCTCCACTTATTGCACTCGCTACTTCCCCTTCAAAATTATAATTATAGGTGAACAGATATGTCTAGGTGAACAGATATTATTGCACTCGCTACTTCCCCTGCTGAGGAGTTTATCTTCAAATTTGGATTTTCCTTTATCTTTTTCTTTGGATTTGTATTTTTCTTTCTTCATTTGCAATCTTTTGGTCATTTTGTTTCTTTTTCTTTTGATTGGATTTTGTTATATGGGGGAATATTTTTCTATGCAACAACAAATGGCGGCTATGGGTTATCTATAATCTCTTACTTGAGTGGGATTTCATTTATTCAAAAATATCATCCTTGTAAATTTTCCTTTCCCATACATTGGCCCAAAATTTTTGGAGGAACTCTTAAATTTGTTTCAAGCAGTATGGCTCATGTTTTAAAGGAAATAATTTATTTTGGTATTACTCTTTGAATTCCACCCATCCCACCACATCATTATAATTTCCTCTGCGTTGGTAGTCATGGGGAAGGCTAGTGGAATTCAAACCTTAAAAGTACTACATCTATTTTATTTAACTAAAAAATCTCTTGTACCACCTCGCAATCTTCACCCAATTGGGCAAATGGAATTCACAATTTAGTTTATCAAAAGGGTGGCATACAAGAGGGTTGGAAGCACATATATTGTGGGAAGTACAAGAAAACCCGTAGGAGCTATGAACACTCGCTGGAAATGGGGCCATGCTTTTATGGTACTAAGACATTTTTGTTAGGGTAATGAACAGGCCTGCTGGCCGCGAAGCTATGTTAGGAAAAAATGATAACTTTACATTAAATAGATGTGTACTCAGCATCAAACTTCTTACTGCTTAACCCTACCTCTTCTATAGTACGAGGAAAACACAAAATTAAAACATTTCACTATGTTTGGATTCATGGATGTTCGACTAAGTTGATGTCGAGTACTTATATTTTAGAGCTTATATCACTTGATCTATTTTATGTGGGACCCATAAGTAATGGTTACATGTCTGAAGATTATATGAAACTTATCTTTTGACTTTTGATAAATTTAATCTTATTATTTATACACCAGAGATAATTGATTTGTCCCCATGTGTCTCCAATTGTTGTGGCAAACAACAACCTCCCAAATTTTCATTTATTTTCAGTAAAATTTGGGACCCCTTTATTTTTTAAAATTATTTTTAGTTCACGTAAATGTTCTTTGTCTTGACTTTGTAAATATGTTTAAGATTATGATTTTATATGGGCATCAATGCATTTGATATTGATAAAGAATTCAAGGTTCTTCATGCTTTTAACCCCTACTTATATCGATTTTGCACATCGCCTCTTTGAATTTCAATATTTCAAACATGAAATTCAAATTTTGTTTTTGAAATTAGCCTTATGGCATGTTGTTTCATGTCAATTTCTTTGGTTGCAGCTTGTTTTGATTATGATCTGAGGCACTTAGTGAAACTCAACGATTTTATATATCACTTATTTTTGGTGTCTATTGATAACATTATTCAAATACATGTTTAAAATAGGGTTTTCTTTGAGCTACAAAAAATAATGAGCTATGAAAGGGATACCTTTCATCCTAAGTTTTATTAACATTCTTATATTACATGATTTTGGATGAAAGAAATTTTTGAAGATCTTATTAATTATCCTATACCTTAGCTCATGTGTTAAACTTCACTTAAGAGACCATTATCGATATTTATTGTTTGTATTGAAAAATATTATGAACAATGTATATGATTCTGAGGATAATCATCACAACATTATATTGTTAAGGCTAATGTACTCTATTGAATCAATGATCTGATTGACAATATATTTTGAACTTTGCGATTACCATATGGCATTTTGAGTTCTTGTTGCATGTTACACGTAGTAGACGAGGACATCCTCCTCTATCTCACCATAAATGCAAATTAATTCGCATATGAAAGTAGAGATAGAGCTTGTACTTAGTATGTTTTTACTATTTGGGGATTTTCGAAGGGTTTACATTTTACTGTGAGCGAGGGTTTTCATGTATTTGTTTCTGCATTCACATATTCACCATAGAATTTCACCCTGTAAGATGCCTTGAGTCATATTGGGTGTACTACAATGGGTTTAATATCCATATGCGAGCTTCCAGGCACTAAATTTGTTGAAGCAAATAAGGATTGTCATCCCATGCTCCAAAAGGCTAGTTGGTTTGAATTTTTAATGATGTTTCATGGGCACAACCTACAGGAGGCTTGGGCCTTTGCACTTAGTTTCCATGGGAAGTCTACAAATATTGAGTATGTCATGATCCATATTGATGAAGACCTGATTGTAAGAGCCATGAATTTGTCATTAAAGGGTGAACAGCGGTTCAAAACTAAAAGGGTTAGGAATATTCCTTGGTCTGAGTTTCTAGTCTAGCACAAAACAAAGTATAATTCAAAAGGTATTCCCTCATCCCTTGTCAAAAAGAAATTGCAATTTTTTTTATGGATAATCAAGATAAACACTATATGTGAGGAGTGCTACAGTTTATTCTTTCATTCCCATTTTCTCATGTTAATGGTCTTCGTGGGTTTTGAGTTAAATTTACCTTTTCTTCTTGTTGAGGAGTCTTACGAAAATGTCAAGATTTTATCAAAGAAGTCATCTCAGTTCATAAAGAAATCTCTTGCATCATGGCTTAATTAGAATCCTTGTCGAGTTTCATTTAAACCAGGTTAATGATTCTTGGGACACTTTTATTAAAAGAAACAATTTTGTTGAAACCCTAGAGCCAGTTTCTCATACTCAGGATTTGAATCAGGGTTTGAATCCACAAATTCAATAAGAGATAATGACATCGATATCCCTCACATCCCAGATTCAAAGAAAATTTCAACAAGGATTACTCGCAGTTAATCTCATACATTGAGCTCGAGTTTTGACCCTATGGCCTTGGATAGGAATAAAAGAATCTCTTTCGATTCTTCTGGACAGTCTACTACCATTTCCCCTTTTCCTGACTGTCATGAAAATGTTAAATCCTATGTTCCCAAATCATGTGAAAATCTAAATAAGTCAAATAGCTTCAAGAACAAGAGACAAGGGAGAAAAATATCAAGGATGGTCTGAAATAAATTTAGCAAGGTTTCCAATATTAATTCTCCTATTACATTCATGGACGGCGAACCTGAAGATACACAGAGATCATCTCGTAATACATAGGCTAGAACAATCCCAGAATCAAATAATGAACCAATAGCTACAAAAAAGAAGCTCGAAAAGGAAAATCACATGGATAACTTAAGAATGGAAGATTTTTTTTGGAAAGATAAACCATAGCAGAGTGCCTATCCTAGAATCAAAATTAATCAATTTGGAGCTGGAAAATCAACAGCTCAATTCAAGGAACAAAAACTTAATTGAAGAATATGAAGAGAAAATTGTTGAGCTCAAACGAAAATCGGTTAAAATAGAAGGCTCAATAGCAATCAATTCGCCAAGGGTTAATATTTTCGTTAACTCAGATTTTAATAATTTTTCTTCTTGATGCTCAAGTGTTAATTTTAGAATTTTGTTTCGTAGGTATGAACTTCTTGTTTTTGTTTCATTTTATTTTTAGAAAGAGCAGCTACAGAATTTAAAATTCGGTTGCTTCTCTAATTTCATTTTATGTATTATTCATTTTATGTATTATTCATTTTATTTATTATTAATTTTATTTATTTATTTTGATAGATTTAGAGCGTGTGATATGGACCAGGAATCATGGACAAATGATATTTTCAAGCTGCGAGGATAGGCTTATGGAGAAAATCCGTTAATCTTTTAAATAAAGCTTATCCCTATTTTTGTACAATCTATTGTAATTCGAGGTTTGTGAATTAAGACTATTTTATAATATCCTATTCCTACTTTTGAGGAGATAATTTCTCTTTAATTAATGTTAGTTTTTTGTCATAGCTATAATTCTTTTCTTATAAAAGAGAGAAAGAAAACTAAATATTGGAGGGGGGTTCCCTATTTGAAACTTGTGGGAATAATTTTGCAGTGAGAGAAAGGTTTGATTACACTATTGTATTAGAGTTATTTTCTTTCTGTGGAATTTCAGAGGATTGTATAAAGACAGAGATATTTGAAGCTAATAACAAGTTTTTGTTTTCATGCACTGTTGTATAATCTGTAAGTTGCTTGTTATTTCTTATTGTTGATTCATTTTTTATTTAAATTTTTTAATTTCGTAAAGCTATCTTTACAGAGAAAACAAATTTTAAATCGGAATTAGATTATAGATTCAAGGAAACTTGATTACAGTTAATGATAACAGTTAATGATAACTATTTATCATTTAATTACAATCTTGTTTTGGTTTTAATTACTATCACATTAGAAGAACTATTTCTTTAATATGATAGTAGATCTTAAATTGAACTCATAAATGGGTTTAATTATATGTTGTGATTGTTTTGATAACTATTTATTGAAGTCATTCCATTGCATATTTGTGTTCATAGTTTGTAAATCACATGAACTAGTTCTATGATTTGCAAATGAATCCTAACCTTAAATTCAATCTCAGTCCTTTCCCCTTTTTATCATTTTCCTCTTGATTTGGATGATATATGTATCTTGTCCTAATCAAGATAGGATAGATTAGATTTTCTTTTATTGTTTGCATCCTAGATTAAAACTACATTTGTGTTTAAGTCTATAAAGTCTCCTTTCGCAGGAGCAAAATCCAGTGTGGTGTGATTGAGCCCTTGAGTCAGCTTAAGGATTGCCTTCTTGTAAGCATGCTGCAAGAGATTGATCCCTTTCACTCTGTTCACTCATAAAAACAACTAACAAGATACATTAGTGGATAGAAGGTTGTGTATATATCTTTGTACATACAGATTAATTTAGCTTAAATTAAATTTAGCCTAGTGTTAGGAGAAGGATAACTTGACCCATAAACCCAGTCAAAATCACCATTCCAAATGGATAAGGGCCTAATTGGGGTCCTAACCTGGTGATTTACCAAATGTTTATTATGGTCATTTATTGCCATCAACACAAAGCCATGCTGAAATTACAAATTCGATCACTTACCAATCTGAATTTTTCCTTAAGTATAACTCAGCTCATACAGGCTCAGTGATGAAACTAGAGCTCTGAGGCTTCTTGTTGATCTCTAGTCCATACAAGTCCAGTGTTGAACCAATATCTCGGATACCAATCTGTAACATCCCCAACCACCCCTAACTGGGCCACGTCACACACTTCTCTCCAAGTATGTTTTGATACCACAATGTAACGTACCCAGTCTCCCACTGAGTCTCGTTACCTCCTTGTAACCTTTCTCGTTACTAGCACTTACAAGATGATCCAAGATTTCTCTGAATCAACCAAATTGTAACATCCCCAGCATACTACTAGACCATGGTACTCCAAAAATCTACTGCGCAAATACTATACTATACTACACTGTAGTCTTCACAATATCACTTGAAGTAATGCGTTCAACCTCCATATGAGTCTCATCACACTAATTTTCACCTTTTAACACAAGTTTAAGAAGCGAAAGTAACTCAAAAAATTGTGCACACCAACATACTCATCACACAACACAATGTGCACACAACCACCTTGGCGTCACACACCAATTATGATTTCCCTATGCGCATGGTCTATTTTCCCGAACGCACACATGAGTTCCAGCCTCCTGTGCACACAGGTTTATTTCCTGCACACCCGGCCATTCAATCTTGTTCTTGAAGACTCATAACCAAAATTACAAGGTTAACTAAACAAGAATGACTATCAACGTTTATCATATCAATGCACGACTACAAATAAAAGCTATAAGCACCATACTTACATGTGCAAGCAACATTAGACAGAATAACAATAATTACTTATATGCGACAACATACAACAATTAACCCATGTCAAACATAGATAAGAAAGCACAAAATAAACAAGATAAGCACATATAAAAACTTATCTTTATGAAAGTCACCAACGATGCGCAAAACTCAAACGTTCCTCCCAGCCATAGAATTTGTTGTTCATAATCTTTCAGCAAAAAGTCACCCCCGAGATAGGGCTTAACTCCACCAAGGAAAAAGGGTTCCTAGAAACAAGCTAACGTCTGATTCTCAACATAATTGCGCAGTCCTAGTTGCCCGCTAATGCAATTAGCCCACAGTCCCTCATTCCCCATGCACCTGTCACACCCAAGGAAGTGTGCCCTTTCTCTACTCAATAGTTCCTCATCTATCCCACTTCCCTTCCAGGGTTACCAACAACAAGTTGAACATTAACCCTCTAAGCCCTACGAATAATACCCAACGCATCGGAGAACAATTCTCGGCAACACTCTCACCTGGAGAGTATGCACGCGGGCCTCACAAACCGCTTCTTAAACAACAAATCTCCCACCAAGAGAGATTTCTCATGGGCTTGACAACCCATCTCTTCGACAGTAAACTCTGATTATAGACTCACAACTCCTTACAAGCTTCTCTATGGAGATAAGGTAATAGTCATTCTCTTCCTGGAACCGATTGTGAGTGGACAACATAGAGACACCCCTTTCTTGTGGATTCGTAGCCCTAGCTCGGGGGTGATTTGTTGCTGAAATTTGGAGCAACAAATATATAGTTGGGTGGAACGTCTGCCCTCTACGGGGGTTGCACATTTGGTTTAAAAGATAAGTGTTTATCTTTGTTACATTGTTTATATTTATGGGTTTTATTTGTTTTGCATATACTATCTTCTTCAGTAAATTACATGATGTTATGTATTGTATAAATGACTGCATTTATAATGTTGTTAATGCATGTTGAATCCTCAATGCATTTCATTTTATCATGGAATTCATTTGTTGTGTATTAACTCTAGGGGGGCTTTAATAGAAAAATGTATAATACATTTTTCTATTAAATCCCCCCCCCCCTATTGGTACGTTCCACTAAGTTACACTACTCTTATATATATCCCCTCATAGTCATCCATCCGAGCGTTTTAAGCAATATATGTGTTTTTGTGGGAATGTTTAATGGGATTGCATTCATGTATTTATAATGTTGTTAGATGCATGAGTGTTTTAGCACACTGCACTGCATCAATTTTAATGGCATCAGAAAATCATCAAATTGTCAAGTTTAGAAGTGGGGGAAACTACAGGGATATTGAAAGAGGACACTAGCCGAAGGTGAGGCTAAATGTCCATATTGGAAATGGTCATGGTTAACCAAACACGGTCAACCATGCTTAAGGTCAACCATAGTGAACCATGGTCAACAATAGCGAACCATTGTCAACCATGGCCACGGTCAAACATGGTAATGATCTACCATGGTCATGGTTATAGTCAATCATAATAAACCATGGGCATGCTTGACCAAGGTCAACCACAATCAACCATGGTTCTAGTCATGGTCATGGTCAACCATGATCAACCATAGTCAACCATGGAAATTTTTTGAGAGGACCTCACCGTATGAGCACTATGGGTAGTGGAATATTGAAACACGACACTAGTTGAAGGTGAGGCTAAATGTCCATGTTCTAGATGGTCATGGTTGACTAAACATGGTCAACCATAGTCAACCATGGTCAACTATAGACAACCATGGTTATGGTCAACCATAAAAAACCATATTCAATCATAGACATGGTCAAGATCAACCATAGTCAACCATTCTTAAGGTCAACCATGGTCAATAATAGCCAACCATTGTCAACCATGGTCATGGTCAAACATAGTAATGGTCTACCGTGGTCGTGGTTATGGTCAATCATAATCAAACATAGGCATGCTTGACCAAGGTCATCCGCAATCAACCATAGTCCTAGTCATGTTCATGGTCAACCATGATCAACCATAGTCAACCATTAAAATTTTGTGAGAGGCCCTCACCTTATGAGCATTGTCTATAGTGGGATATTGAAACAGGACACTAGTTGAAGGTGAGGCTAAATTTCCATGTTGGAAATGGTCATGGTTGATCAAACATGGTCAACCATGATCATGGTCAACCATAGTCATGGTCAAGCTCAACCATAGTCAACCATGGTTAAGATCAACCATAGTCAATCATGGTCATGGTCAACCATGGTTAACCATAATCAACCATGGTCAACAATAGTGAACCATTGTCAACCATGATTATGGTCAAACATGGTAATGGTCTACCATGGTCATAGTTATGGTTAATCATACTCAACCATGGGCATGCTTAACCAAGGTCAACCACAATCAACCATGGTCCTGGCCATGGTTAACCATGGTCATGTTCAAACATACTCAACCATAGTCAACCAAAGTCAACCAAAATTAAACATGGTCAATTATGGTCTACGATGTTGAACCACAGACAACCATGGTGAACCTTGTCATGCATAGTCAACAATAATATACATGCTTATCTATAGTTAACATTTACATCCATGGTCAACCATAGTCAAATGTGGTCAACCAGCTTCAACCATGGCCAATAATAATTTAACATACTCAACCATGGTCAACCAAATTCAACTTTAGTAGACCTTTGTTTACTAAAGTTAATCATAGTCACACATAATCAATCATGGCTAACCAAAGTCAACTATGGCTAAACATAACCAAACATGGTCAACCATACTCTACCATGGAAAACCATAGTCTAACGTGGTCATCCATGGTCAATCATATAATAGATATTTCATTATTAATTATATAGATATGGTCAACCTAGTCAATTATGCTCAACATGGCCATCTTTGGTTAGCCATGGTCAACCATTTCATATATATTTCATTATAATTATATTGATATTTTAATTCACAAATCTACTAATCCACCCCACACTAATAGTCCTAGTCTAAACGTTTTACGAAATGACTCTTCTCCAGCAACTTTTCCAGGAATATTTGCTCGAAATCCAGCAAGAAATTGTTAGATCCACAAATTTGAGTGATTATTTCTGTATAATCCAAGTGGCCCAGGGGTTTTTCAACATGTTGAATCCATTTCTGCATTCAAAAATGGATTTTAAATAACAAAAATTAGTGATTTCGTGTAGATTTATATGGCCGGATTCCGGCGAAAAATCCATTTCATAGAATAGTTAGACAACACCACACTAATCTACACCACTCAAGTTCATTGTCAACTAGCACAACCATATAAGTAAATGTGATCAACACCATTTTCCACCTTTCAAAACTAATGACACCAATTAACTTATATCAACCACTTTTACTTATGTGATTCTACTCCTATATAATGAAATGTGTAGCAGGGACCTGAGCCTATTTAGAATGCATATCATATCCTGAATTCCCAATCTAGCGACGAACGTACTGTGTACCGATGGGATCAGAAGTGAAATCCGCATATGATTCTTACATATTATATCTTTATTGGAAATGGTGTGCCTCTAGGATTAGTTTCCAAGGTTAATAGAATTTATTGAATATGGAACTGGAATGTCGTTAATGGCCTCACCTGTCTCTTTTCATCGAGCAATAAGCAGCCTGCTATGCAGCATTCAATGTTGTGGTTGTATATTACTCGTCTTTCTTTCCTTCTTGCGTGTAGAAGGCTGTATATTTCTCGCCTTTCTTTTCTTTGCATGCTTTGGGAAACGTACACCTTTGCCTATAATTATTGGCGTGTCTAATTGTTCTACGAAATGGTTTTTTTCGTCGGAATCTGACAATTAAAATTTGCACAAAATCATTATTTTTTGTTGTTCAAAATGCATTTCTAAATGCAGAAATGGATTCAGCATGCTAAAAAACTTCTTGGGCGCTCGAATTATACAAAAAGAATCACTCAAATCTATGGATCTAACAATTTCTCGTTGGATTTCAGGCAAATGTCCCTGGAAAAAAATCGTCGTTTCATAGAACATTTAGACTATGGGATAATTATTGGCGTTGTCTAATTGTTCTATGAAATGGTTTTTTCATTGAAATCTGGCGACATAAATCTACACGAAATCACTATTTGTTGTTGTTTAAAATACATTTTTGAATGCAAAAATTGATTCAACATGCTTAAAAACCCCTAGGGCACTCAGATTATACAGAGATAATCACTCAAATATGTGGATCTAACAATGTATCATCGGATTTCGGACAAAAGTCCCCAGAAAATATTGCTATAAAAGACTCGTTTCTTAGAACGTTTAGACTACGACATAATTATTTGAATTATTTGACTTGGTAATAGATATCTCCTTGCCTTTCGGTCTTTCTTTTCAATAAATGTGTTTAGTCGTACAAATGAATGTTGTGTGTATCAGAGAGAGGAGGAAAGTAAGTGCTAAATTTATCTCACATCATATAAGAGTGTTTTCACGTCTGCAACATTTTTTTTCTGGGTGACTTTCATCAGCAAAAGGGACTTGGAAAAGGCGAGTAGCTTTGTTCTTTTTTAGCTTGAAAGATGCAATTTTTGAAGACTTGAGATTAAAAATTAAATTTTGATCGCTAGGTTTAGCAATAGCGGCGGAATTGAGATTAACTGTTTGTTATCTTGAAAATTTGAAAATGTGAGGTGATGTATGCTTGGTTTCTGTGATTTATTATGGAAAATATCAGCCATAAAGGCATTCATTATAAAATACGCCTGAACTAAGGGGAAAAGGGGCAAGGATGAATTTCTTTTAGGATCACACAGTAAATCTCACTTAATATTATAAAATATTTCAAAAATTTTACGCGAAAGGTGGAAAATGACGAGGACATCGACAGGCTTATCTCAAATTGTATATAAGCAGTGATAATCGGTAAAAAGCTAAGAAACCTGAACCTAAATCCAGGCAAAATAAAATTCGTAGGGATAGAAATTTGGTTTTCCAACCATTCAGGAAAATAAATAAACTGAATGTGGACAAGAAAAAGAAAGGTGATGAACCTATCTGCATTGTATGAAGCGCTGGAAGATTTTTCTCTGAATTGCTAGACATTTGCTTGAGCTTCTTCCTTACAGCTCATTTCTTCTTGTTCAAGAATTTAGACTACTTGGGTATTTACAAATATGGAATATTATAGCTTTAAAACCTAGATTTGTAGAAATTGAGAAAAGACAATATCATAGGCTCAAGAATAAAAGCAAGGACCAACAACCTTCTACAAATCAGAGACTGATCTATTAGATTTGTTTTTCTAATTACATTAAAGATCTCCTCTATTTATAATAGGTTGAGAGGAGACATCATTAATGAAGGTAGATGGATAACTCACTCATTGAAGTAATAAGACAAGGAGATGGTTGGGAAATTTACCCACACCAATGATAATTCAAAGAAGCACATGGTGGTTGTTCGCAAACAGCGAAGAAGGATGGCATGTCCTACCTGTCCTAAGTAGACTTATACATCAACTTCCCCCCATAAGTTCAACTTAGGGAAGTTAAAAAAAACTCAAAAAATATGGGTCCAGGCTACTAGGCCTACTAAGGTACCCAATACAAACTCTCATAAGTGGAGAAAAGGAGAAAACCCATAGGAAAAAAACTCCTCTCCTAAAGAGAGAAAACAACATAAATAAGTGAAGGTAGGAGGTCTCAAGATAACCCCCCAGAGACAACTTCCTTCACCCCAAGCATCGATCGTAGTTGAAGAAAGAGAGGTGATGCCAACGGTTTAGTGAAGATGTCAACAACTTGTGCTTTAGTAGGAAAATACTCCAAGCTAAGAACACCATCCTCGATGAGTTGGCGAATGAAGTGCATGTGGATCTCAATGTGTTTGGTCCTTTGATGTTCCACTGGGTTGCAAGAAATGTGTATGACACTCTGATTATCGCACCAAAGAGTGGTGGAATGATCCTGCTAAATGCCAAACTCAATCAGTAGTTGTCGAAGCCAAAGAACCTCCTGACTAGCAAGAATTGCATCACGATACTCAACTTCAGCAGAGGATAAAGTAATTGCATACTATTTTTTGCAAGACCATGTAATAGGTGTGGAGCAAGACAATAGACAAATCCGTATGTGGAATTTTGATCATCAACTGAACCAGCCCAATCAGAGCCAGTGAAGCCCAAAAACTGAGAAGCACTAGAAGAGTATTGAATGCCAAAATTGGTAGTACATGAATGTACCTCAGAATGCGCTTTGCTTCCTTCTAGTGAATCGCATGAGGATATTGAGAGAACCAAGAGACAAGTCATACTGCAAAAGATATGTCGGGACGTGTATGAGTTAGATGCAACAAAATCCCAACCAGTTGTCGATACAACGAAGGATTAACACGTGGTGAGGAGCAACTGGTAGAAAGGGTAAATCCTGATTTAAATGGAGTAGGGGTAGGTTTACAATCAACCATGCCAAAGTGCTAAAGTAAATCAAGTGCATACTTCTACTGAAAAATGGAGATTCCTATAGAATACTGAAGAACCTGTAGACCAGGAAAATAATGCAGAAGTCCCAGATCTGTCATATCAAATTGTCCCATCAATGCTTGTTAAATACTTTGAATCATAGATGAAGAAATCCCCATGAGAATTAAATCATCCACATACAGAACCAAAATCAAGAGATCAGTACCCTGCTTCTGAGTGTAAACTGTAGGATCAGAGTGACAACGATCAAACCCATAAGAAATCAGAAAATGATCCATCTTCTAGTACCAAGCTCGAGGGGCTTGTTTGATACCATATAGAGAGTGTTGGAGCCTACAAACAAGAGAATAATCCTGCACAAAATGATATGGATTTATGTAGGAACACAATGAAATACAGAAATACACATAAACGCAGAGATGCAGCGGAAATACGACTTCATTTCATTAATAACAAATGACTGAAAAATGCTTACAGACAGAATGGAAATAAACTAGCTAGGGCGTTGGTAGCTTATCTCTGAGAAGAGATGTGGCAGCTACTGGCCTCTGAACTGCCTGTTACAATGAGGCTCGAAGGCCTATATATTATTGAGAAACAATGGAAAACCCTAAACATCCAAAAACCTAACCCTAGGAGATGAAACGCCAGAATATGGGCCCCGTTGGGGTAAATTGGTACATCAATTTCCTGAGGTTGTAACTTTGGCATACTATCTTCGTTTGACACACATGATACATCGTTAGAAATATCTATCTGAGGAATAAACTGCTGATATCAAATTTTGATTCTAGAACGAATTCATATTCGCTGAAGCATTCATGCCCAAAAAACGTTGTTTAGGGCCTCAAAACAGCTCCGGAAGTTCAGGACTCGAAGAACTGCTAAAAATAGTAAATTGTGCTACAATTAAGGAAACTGAAAAACTGAAAGAAACAATGGTGTGGGTCCAAGTGGAATAGGTGGGTGGCCACCAATATCCACCTGGATCACAAAACCAGGAGGCAACTCCATGTAGATTTCCTCATCTAAATCACCATGTTGAAAGATGCTCTTTATATCCATTTGGTAGATTGACCAGCCTTGGGAAGCAGCAAGTGAAAGCACAAGGTGTATAGAATTCATCTTGGCAACAGGGGGAAATGTCTCAGAGTAATCAATCCCTTCAACTTGTGAAAATCCCTTGGCCACAAGACGTGCCTTATGCTTTTCAATAGAGCCATTTGTTGCATATTTTGTCCTATAGACCCATTTACAGTGAACTAGCTTTCATCCCTTTAGAAGAGAGAAGAGATCCCATATGTGATTCTTCATCAATGAAAAATACTCCTCTGTCATGGAAACATCCGATTCAGGTATGCCAACAGCGTCAGAAAATTGGTGTGGATCATTTAAGATAGTATGACTCAAAAAAGACACATATTGTTTGTGACTGAATAGGGGAAGAGGTTGAAGATGAATAGCTAAAATCAGTTGGCTCATAGCCATACCTGTTTGGCCTCTTTCTCTCATGAAAGCTCCTCCTAAGATGCAGTTCTTAATCAAGTTGTTCATCTTCTTGACCAAGTTGTTCTTGTTCAGGATGCTCATGCTATGTTGGTGCAGGTGGTAGATTTTCTTCTGGCTGATTTTGATGTTGAACTTCAAAAGGGTCATCATCATATTCTAATGAAAAATTGTCAACATGTTCAACACCATTGTTTGCGTGACAATATGAAGATGGAGAGGGATTTGATGTGGGGTTGAATCCTTCATCAAAACAGACAGCTCATCGAAAGAATACTTCTTTAGTAATAGGTTCAAATAACCTATATGCTTTCATGTCCTCACAATAACCAACGAATATCAATGGTTGGCTTTTCTTCTCCATAGCTTTATGCTTTTCAATTGGTATTAAGGCCCATGTTGGACTGCCAAATACTCTAAAAGTAGAGACATCAGGCTTAACATGGCTCCAAGATTCCTCTGGAGTCTTATGCAGTACTGCCCGATGAGGCATCCTATTATGAATATAATTTTCATAGTTTACTGCATCAGCCCAGAAGGAAGGTGCCATGTTCTTGGACTGAATCATACAGTTTTTCATTTCTTTCAGTGTTATGTTTTTTCTTTCAGCAACACCATTTTGTTGAGGGTTGTAGGGAAAAGTGAGCTGATGTTGAATGCCATGTTATCTACAAAAATCTGTGAATGTCTGATTGACATACTCCCCCCCATTATCTGTGCATAGTTTCTTGATAGAAAGAGATGATTGTTTCTCAACAAAAGCCTTGAAGTTCTTAAAATTAGCAAGGACCTCACTCTTGTACTTAAGAAAGTACACCCAAGAACGACGTGAGAAGTCATCAATGAAGGTGAGTGAATACTTAGCCGCTGAAAATGAGTGAGTTGGAAATGACATGAGATCACTATGTACCAACTCAAGAGGTGTTGTAGCATTCCATGCTTTTCCTTTAGGAAAATGAGCTTGATGTTATTTTCCAAGGACACAACCTGGACAAACTCCATCGGTGCAAGAAAATTTAGGAAGACCGAGCACCAATTTTTGGGTGCTCAACTGCTGCAAATCTCTGTAGTTGAGATGTTCAAATCTTTCATGCCAAAGCCTACTCAAACATCAGGATGTGCAATGAAAGAGGAACCCGAGGAAGACTCAAAAGAAACAAACTTATACAGTCGAGAACTATGATCTACTTTTCCATATGCAACAACAATGTCTGGATTTTGTAGTTCTCGAATGATTACATCATTAGTAGAAAACTCTATTGTTTTCACATTACCAGAATAAAAAATCTGATATATAGAGAGAATATTTGCAGAGATGTTAGGAACAAGAAGAACATCATTAATGCACCCTTTATCTAACTGCACTGTGTCGGATCCAAAAGGATCCAGTTGCGTAGACTCTCCAACTGCAATCTGTGAAATGCTACATTCAGATGTAGAAGCCAACAACTCATGAGAATGAGTCATGTGGTGTGAAGCACCATAATCAAGTATCCAGTTATTTGAAGATGTATACAAGGCTTGAGTTGATAAAGCATGTCCTTTACTAGTAGAAGAAGGTTCAGGCATTGAAATCTTATGTTGCCTCGTGGCTTCATTCAAAGCTTCAAGTTTCAACCAACACTTAGATTCTACATGCCCAAGTCCACCACAAAAACTACAGGTGTCATTTGACTTCTTCTTTCTTGTTTTGGAGGAAGACTCACCAGACTTGGAAGATGGAGGAAAAGGTTTTTTTTTTTTCTGCTGAAGCTTGGAGGTAAACTCACCAGCTAGAGAAAAATCTTTCTTCTGCTAATATCGAGTCTTGTGCTTAGTTTTGGAGGTATGAGCCACAAGAACCTTATTGTTAGAGCCATAAAGATAATCTAATTGAGTAAGCTTAGATTGTTCTCTAGTAAGACGCTCACAAAAAATCTCAAAGGAAGACATTTTAAACTCACTTCCCAGTGCATCCATAGTAGAATAAAATGCAGAAGAAAATACCTAATAAGGACGTTTTAGCTTGGATAAAATCAAGAAGATGAACTCTTCATCTGATTTTGTTTTTCCACACCCTTTTAGTTGCACCACCAGTAACCTAAATTTTCTAAGATAGTCTTCAATGAATGCATGCTCATCCGGTACCAGTGATGACAACTCTGCTTCCAATTGTAGGGCTTGAAAGTCGTTGACTTTTCCAAATAAGGAAGCCAACTTGTCCCAACTTGCTTTCAGAGTCTTACTATCAACTATGTGGAACAACAAGTTATCTGACACGTGCAAATCAAGGAGGCCCATGGCTTCATCAAGTTTGTTTTAATAGGCGAACCTCTCGATTTCCTTGGTAAACACAGGTTAAACCTCGGCTAACATCTGCTAGAGCCAGTTTGATTGCAACAACTATTGCATCTTAAGTATCCATGTATGATAATTATGGGGAGTTAGGAGCTCAACAGTCTTTAACTCCGCCATTTACAATAAAGAGTACAATAAAAACACGAGATCTAGGTATATTATCTCAAAAGGAAATGGAAACCTAGGCTCTAAACAAAGAGGTCTACAAATATTTACAACAACTTGCTTATATTCCACACGTAATGTTACTTGGATAGAGGCAATGATATTTAAATGTTGTCAGGTTCAGAACAAAAAATCCATAGGATCATGTACCATTATCTCTTCAGTTGACAAACAAAGGCAGAATACCTCTATCTTTTCAGCTGACAAACAAGGGCAGCATGGAGCACTGGATCTGGAGTGAGAGGATTGGGCCAATGATTTTGAATTAGTGTAATGCTAAAACAATTGCAAAGGAAAATTGGATTAGAATAAATCCTCGATGTTGAACTCCAGTGATGGTCAATGCTCGGAGGGCCAATTTCTTATAGCTTTAACGCCCCAAATTTTGAGATTTCCTCCCAATTTCATGAGGTGACATAGCATGGAGGGTTTACGTTTTACTGTGAGCAAGGGTTTTCATGTATTTGTTTATGCATTCACATATTCACCATGGAATTTCGCCCCGTAAGATGCCTTGAGTCATATTGGGTGTACTACAATGGGTTTAATATCCATATGCGAGCTTCCAGGCACTAAATTTGTTGAAGCAAATAAGGATTGTCATCCCATGCTCCAAAAGGCTAGTTGGTTTGAATTTTTAATGATGTTTCATGGGCACAACGTACAGGTGGCATGAGCCTTTGTGCTTAGTTTCCATGGGAAGTCTGCAAATATTGAGTATGTCATGATGCATATTGATGAAGAACTGATTGTAAGAGCCATGAATTTGTCATTAAAGGGTGAACAATGGTTCAAAACTAAAAGGGTTAGGAATATTCCTTGGTCTGAGTTTCTAGTCTCGCACAAAACAGAGTATAATTCAAAAGGTATTCCCTCATCCCTTGTCAAAAAGAAATGGCAATTTGTTTTATAGATAGTCAAGATAAACATTATATGCGAGGATCACTACAGTTTATTCTTTTATTACCATTTTCTCATGTTAATGGTCTTCGTGGGTTTTGAGTTAAATTTACCTTTTCTTCTTGTTGAGGAGTCTTACGAAAATGTCAAGATTTTACCAAAGAAGTCGTCTCAGTTCATAAAGAAACCTCTTCCATGGTTTAATTAGAATCCTTGTCGAGTTTCATTTAAACCAGGTTAATGATTCTTGGGACACTTTTATTAAAATAAACAATTTTGTTGAAACCCTAGAGCCAGTTTCTCATACTTAGGATTTGAATCAGGGTTTGAATCCACAAATTCAATAGAGATAATGACATCAATATCCCTCACATCGATTCAAAGAAAATTTCAACAAGGATTACACGTAGTCAATCTCAGAGATCGAGCTCGAGTTTTGACTCTATGGCCTTGGATAGGAATAAAAGAATCTCTTTCGAGTCTTCTGGACAGTCTACTGCCATTTCCCCTTTTCCTGACTGTCACGAAAATGGTAAATCCTATGTTCCCAAATCATGTGAAAATCTAAAGAAGTCAAATAACTTCAAGAACAAGAGACAAGGGAGAAAAATATCAAGGATGGTCTGAAATAAATTTAGCAGGGTTTCCAATATTAATTCTCCTATTACAGTCATGGACGACGAACCTGAAGATACAAAGAGATCATCTCATCATACATAGGCTAGAACAATCCGAGAATCTAATAATGAACCTATAGCTACAAAAAAGAAGCTCGAAAAGGAAAATCACATGGATAACTTAAGAATGGGAGATTTTTTTTGGAAAGATAAATACCATAGCAGAGTGCCTATCTTAGAATCAAAATTAATCAATTTGGAGCTGGAAAATCAACAGCTCAATTCAAGGAACAAAAATTTAATTAGAGTGCCTATCCTAGAATAAAAATTACTCAATTTGGAGCTGGAAAATCAATAGCTCAATTCAAGGAACAAAAATTTAATTGTAGAATATGAAGAGAAAATTGTTGAGCTCAAACGAAAATCAGTTAAAATAGAAGGCTTGATAGCAATCAATTCACCAAGTGTTAATATTTTCGTTAACTCAGATTTTAGTAATTTTTCTTCTTGATGCTCAAGTGTTAATTTTAGAATTTTGTTTGGCAGGTATGAACTTCTTGTTTTTGTTTCATTTTATTTTTAGAAAGAGCAGCTACAGAATTTAAAATTTGGTTGCCTCTCTAATTTCATTTTATGTATTATTCATTTTATTTATTATTAATTTTATTTATTTGTTTTGATAGATGTAGAGCATGTGATATGGACTAGGAATCATGGACAGATGATATTTTCAAGTTGTGAGGTTAGGCCTATGGAGAAAATCCGTTAATCTTTTAAATAAAGCTTATTCCTATTTTTGTACAATCTATTGTAATTCGAGGTTTGTGAATTAAGAATATTTTATAATATCCCATTCCTAATTTTGAGGAGATAATTTCTCTTTAATTAATGTTAGTTGTTAGTCATAGCTATAATTCTTTTCTTATAAAAGAGAGAAAGAAAACTAAATGGAGGGGGGTTCCAGATTTGAAACCTGTGGGAATAAGTTTGCAGTGAGAGAAAGGTTTGATTACACTATTGTATTAGAGTTATTTTCTTTCTGTGGAATTTCAGAGGATTGTATAAAGACAGAGATATTTGAAGCTAATAACAAGTTTTTGTTTTTATGCACTGTTGTATAATTTGTAAGTTGCTTGTTATTTCTTATTGTTGATTCATTTATGATTTAAATTTTTTTATTTTGTAAAGCTATCTTTACAGAGAAAACAAATTTTAAATCAGAATTAGATTATAGATTCAAGGAAACTTGATTACAGTTAATGATAACTATTTATCATTTAATTACAATCTTGTTTTGGTTTTAATTACTATCACATTAGAAGAACTATTTCTTTAATATGATAGTAGATCTTAAATTGAACTCATAAATGTGTTTAATTATATGTTGTGGTTGTTTTGATAACTATTTATTGAAGTCATTCCCTTGCATATTTGTGTTCATAGTTTGTAAATCACATGAACTAGTTCTATGATTTGCAAATGAATCCTAACCTTAAATTCAATCTCAATCCTTTCCCCTTTTTATCATTTTCCTCTTGATTTGGATGATATATGTATCTTGTCCTAATCAAGATAGGATAGATTAGATTTTCTTTTATTGTTTGCATCCTAGATTAAAACTACATTTTCATTTAAGTCTATAAAGTCTCCTTTCGCAGGAGCAAAATCCAGTGTGGCGTGTTTGAGCCCTTGAGTCAGCTTAAGGATTTCCTTCTTGTAAGCATGCTGCAAGAGATTGATCCCTTTCTCTCTGTCCGCTAATAAAAACAACTGACAAGATACATTAGTGGATAGAAGGTTGTGTATATATCTTTGTACATACAGATTAATTTAACTTAAATTAACTTTAGCCTAGTCTTAGGAGAAGGGTAACTAAACCCATAAACCCAATCAAAATCACCATTCCAAATGGATAAGGGCCTAATTGGGGTCCTGACCTGGTGATTTACCAAATGTTGATTATGGTCATTTTTGGCCATCAACACAAAGCCATGCTGAAATTACAAATTCGATCACTTACCAATCTGAATTTTTCCTTAAGTATAACTCAGCTCATACAGGCTCAGTGTTGAAACTAAAGCTCTGAGGCTTCTTGTTGATCTCAAGTCCATACAAGTCCAGTGTTGAACCAATATCTCGGATACCAATCTGTAACATCCCCAGCCACCCCTAACTGGGCCACGTCACACACTTCTCTCCAAGTATGCTTTGATGCCACAATGTAACGTACCCAATCTCCCACTAAGTCTCGTTACCTCCTTGTAACGGTTCTTGTTACTAGCACTTACAACATGATCCAATATTGCTTTGAATCAACCAAATTGTAACATCCCCAACATACGTGGCAATATAAAGTGGCAATTGCATCGAACGCGTCGTCAGAATTTAACCCAAATGTACTAGTGCCTAGTTGCAACATGCTCATTGATTTTTTATGGAAAAAGAGAGTGTTCCACATGTGTCCCATCAGATATAGAAGCATGGTATTGTGGGATTCAACTTTGTATAGAGGAAGGTCAAGTGCCAAAATTTGCATAATTGGCTACATGTCAATGGCCATGCCTAAAAACAAATTGATGGCAATTTAACTCAAAGAAACAACCATTTTACAAGTGTGCTACCCTTTGAAACGAGTCATTCCACCTATAAGGGTCATGGGAAAAAGTTAATTGCATAAATGGGATTAAAGGACATGGAAAAAGATTATGATTGAAGATCCTAGACATATATATTTGCCTATGTTTTGGAGGGGAGGTATGAAGAAGGGTAAAGAAAAGTGTATTAGGTGGGGTAAAGAGTGCAAGAAAACATTTTATGAACTTTGTGTGTAATAGAAAACCTCTTAGTAACATGTATGTATGAATAATATCTATTAAGTATATGATAATTAAAAACCTCAAATTATAAATAAAATATTGAAAACAATATAAGCTTGAAAATACAAGTGTAGTAAAATAATAGATTGGATAGACGGTGGATGAAAATGGGGATGGGAAATTGACTGTAATTGAAATAAAATTCAATTTTTAGAAGACGAGTTCTTTGTGGAGCCTATTTTCTTATCCAACGGAGCTGTACGTTTTCTATAATGTGTTATTCTTATCCTCTATTTTTAAACGTGTAATTTGTATCAAATGTAAGGGAAATGTGTCGGGAATTTACCATGAAATCTTTATGAATATTGTTTTACTTTTGTAATTTTTTTCACTTTCTTTTACAACCATTTGGAAATTAAATGATTTTTCTTTAACAGATTTTCTAAATTAAAAAGGTTAATGGACAAAATGTTCAATGGTCAAGTTACGGTCAAGTGTTAAGATTATGGTCCATTATGGTCAAAGTATCAAGATTATAGAAACTCTAAAAATTTATTTTGCCAAAACCTCATATATATTGTCAAGAGTAACAAAATTTTGACCAAAGGTTGAGTGGAAAAATATAGCCAAGGTCAAATTAGAATGCAACTTTAATACCAATGAAATGAACAAAATTCATTTATTATTATAAAATCCAACATAAGAAGGATATATATATATATAGAATAAGATATGAATGAATGATATGAGTTACAATGATCTCTATGATGGTATATATACACATTAATTGGTCATAGAGTTGAGGGGACATGTCCTTTTGTTTGGTGATGTCTTCTAGATAGGTTGTGTCATTTCATGTATTATTAATTATTTATTTAAATTTAAGGAAAAAGCGTGGTGCGATAAAGAGTTAGAGGGGAAAAACATTAAGATATTAGAAGGAGACAATCAACCCTAATCTAGAAGATCAAAATTATCTCTTTGTTTGGACAAGTGTAAAGAAGAAAATAAACATTGCTAAAATAAAAACTAATTCTCATGAGATCCATAGTGAAATTGGGCATTGGTCAATTCCTAAAACACCGTGGGATCAAAGAGTTTTTCGCCTTTTTACACTAAGAGGGTTGAAGATGAAAAACACTTTCTCTTAGAATGTTTATACCCAGAGTACATCTCAATTTCAAAAGCTTTGTTAGACTACCAATGTTCATGACCTTTTAAATAAGCAAAAATATGGTGATCTTGGAACACTTATCTTAATCCTTTTCGAGCATAGAAACAAAATTCTAAAAAAATTCAAGTAATTACTTACCTTCTTAAGGTTCGATAGACCAATTCAATCTCAATGGACATTAATCATCGTCATCATCATCACACACACACATGCAACATCAAAAATCTCGGAACAAAGTTCCACAGTTGAAGTTCTCATCAATTAGAATCCCTCCTAGATTTGAGGGAGAAGTTTTGGTAAAAAGGGAGTGGGGTTGTCCAGTTTTTAATTTACTCCATTAAATTACTTGGTTTGACTTCGATGTGTTAGACACACGTCAGAAGCTAGTCAGCTCTGGGAAAAGAAAAGGAACGTTGAAAGGTTGGGAAGTTGAAATATCCTAACCCTCAATACTCGAAGGGATTGTGACCGTCGATCCAAAAGGGACATGCGTCTTTGGATCTTGGACTCTGGGTGAAATGCTCTGGGAGAAAGTGAAATTTGAGAATCGAAACTCTCGAAGCACGAAAGGCGAAATCGATCTCGTCCGTTGGTTTGGAGGGACACATGTCATCTGATCGTTGAGACCAAGGATTACGTGTGGACAAAGGAAATAATGTAGAGCCATCGATTGAAGAGGACAGATGTCAGCAGATCTTCAACTCTGGAAGATATCCAGTCAGCAGCAACAGGGTTTGAGAGTTGAAACTCTCGAAGCCCGTGTCACGAAGGAAACCTCAGTCGTTGATGGAGGAAAGAGAGATCTGGTCCACAGTCTTAAGAGGACATATCTGAACTGTTCGTTCAAGAGCACCATCAAGATCGTTAGATCGATGGTCATGCTTCATTGCAGGGCCAAAACATGCTCGGGCCTTAATTTTTCATGAGTCGGCTGCAATTGAAACCATGGTTTTGATGAAAGGGAACATGGCAGCTCGAGGTAAATTGCGGGGCGAAAATTTGTTTGATTCAAGCCACCCATGGTCGTGCCCACAATCACATGGTCACATGAAGCTCATAGCCCAAGTTCATATCGTGAAATGGAGCCAGTGCTCACTGGACATAAATCAGGAAGCGCCTTTTGAATAAGCGCTTGGTCACCGCCGATGGTCATGCGAAGGAAGGGGCCTAGAAGCCAAAGAAGCCATAGTTGAATGGATTTAAATGACAGAGAAGACGAAGAGTCTTGATTTCGAGAGAAGCTAATGACTCTCAGCATAATGCCCAGTGATTATGAACTGATGGAGCTAACCGCCAAGGATCACAAAGAGTTGCCATGATGGTCAGGCAGAGGACTCGACATGACAAAAACATGCAAAACAGAGAAGTGAAGTAGAACTGTGAGGTAGCTATGCAATTATGAGGAAGAGATGTAGTAAACAAGCACAAGGGAAGAACAGTGAAGCTGTGAAGAGCATGCAGAGGCATTGCGTATAGGACGTAGTTGGTGCACAAATATAAAAACATAGAACAGAGAAGAGATTGGTGCATCTGTTGAGTGTGACTTATGTGGGTAGAAGCATGCAGTGTGCAAGAAATGAAGCGCAGAAGAAGCAAGGAACATAAACACATATCTGAGAGAAGAACAAAAAGCACAACAGACTTGAGGAGAGATACACTAATGCAGGTAGAGCAGAGAAGTTGAATACATTGCAACTGCCACTTGCTGAGAAAGAAGCAAGGTTCCATTTCCTTATCAACTATAGAAGTTGAATACA
Organism: Picea sitchensis; assembly: GCA_010110895.2. Classification (NCBI taxonomy): domain Eukaryota; kingdom Viridiplantae; phylum Streptophyta; class Pinopsida; order Pinales; family Pinaceae; genus Picea; species Picea sitchensis. Next base: position 43,441 of record SNQJ01S0040283.1, read on the forward strand.
TTACAACTGCCACTTGTGGTACCCAAATATTGTGGATGATTCAGACACTTGCAGACTTGGAGGTAAAATATACTGCACCGATCCCAATTCGTTGTGATAATACCAGTGCAATCAATGTGTCAAAGAATCCTGTATTTCACTCCAAGACCAAGCATATACCCATAAAGTATCACTTCTAGAGGGAACAGGTGACTAGCATGACTATTGTTTCTTTTCATTATATTCCATCCAAAGATCAGATTGTTGATATCTTCACTAAACCACTTGCAAAAGCTCAGTTTGAGTTTTTACGCCAGAAATTGGGCGTGATCCCTTCTCTCACCTAAGAGAGTCCATCCTGTCAGGGGGAGTATGTATTGGTTGAATATCTGATACCACTGAAAAGTATTGCAACATCTCAGGGGGAGTATGTTTTCTTCGACATTGATGTCAAAGGGGGATAAAAGGAGTAGTTTGGATCATATGTTATAGTTGGAAGTCCAAGCCGAATATCGTAGTCTTTCAGGGTTGCCATCAATGCCAAAGGGGGAGATTGTTGGCATGTTTATAGGAAGAGAGTTTCTTTTCATTGATGGAAAGAACAATGATGGAAAACAGGTAAGAAAATAAGAATAGTATGCAGAGACGATAAAGCTTAGAAGAGATAACATTTTCCAAAAGCGCAAACAGGATCAAAGGTCGAGGCCTTTGACACATAGACATTCTTCCAAATTGGGAGGAAGAGAAAGCTCAGGAGGAGGAGCGACAGTGGTTGTCGGGATCAGTATCCAGACATGAGGATCGACAGTGGTCGTCGGATCAATATCTAGACAGGAGGAGCGCGCAGAAAGATCGAGCCGTCGATCTGAGAACATAATCGATGAAATCTCCAGAAAGTTTGAGATTTGAAATCTCTGGAATACGAAGTTCCGTCCACCATCGGATCAATTTCGAGTGGAAGGATAGGATAAGCTAGCAAAGTTGCATTGTAGAAATATCGGGTCATCGATCCAAGATCCTAGTAGAATGAACAACATTCACTTCGGATATAGAGAAGCAAGGAGGTTACGCCCCTGAAAGTTTGAGATTTGAAATCCTCATAATGCGAAGTTCCGTCAACTGTCGAATTTCGAGGACAAATGAGGATCGTTGGATCAACACTGTTGGTCAACAAACCACTTCAACAAAAGGGCATATGACAAACCACATCAGAAATTCCACGTCAGCTAGTACACATGACATCATCAGATGATGACAAGCATCCAGAGGAAATTGGTTCGTGCCATGTCAAGAAGTGATGTAATCAAGTTACGTCACTCTGGGAGAAATGATTTGGGAGTTTCAAATGTCAAAAGTCACGAAGGAAGAAAATCCAAAGTCGCTCTCAGCCGTCGATCTAAGATACTATCCTGACCGTTAGATCAAGGAGATGAACACGTGTCACATCAGGATATCTACGTCGACATCAATAAGAAAATGGTACATGACTATCAACAGTCTACGTCAGCAAGGACACATGACACAGTCAGAGAACGACAAGTGTCAAGTTGAAATCAACATTTCAGGTACGTGAAAATCCTGAATCTGAGTGACACGTGGAAACTGCTTATCTCGTGACACATCATCAAGTGACGCAAGAGTTACGTCACTTCAGGAGTTTTACTTTGGGAGTTTTACCACCACCACTCCCCTAAAGACCCGAAGTCCCAAATGTCGGAGACCAGAAATGGACATGAGACATCTGATCTAAAGATCAGTTTGGAAGCAGTATCATCCGTCAATCTACTCCAGTGGAAGGAGAGAGTAAGTTTAAATCTCCGAAGTCCAGAGACCCGAGGAGATCTCGACCGCTAATATGATAGGGACACGCGTTAGAGGCTAGTTAGCTCTGAGAAAAGAAAAGGAAGGTTGAAAGGTTGGGAAGTTGAAATATCCAAACCCCGAACACCCGAAGGGATTGTGACTGTCGATCCAAAAGGGACACGTGTCGTTGGATCTTCGACTCTGGGTGAAATCCTGTGGGAGCAAGCGAAGTTTGAGAATCAAAACTCCCGAAGCACAGAAGGCGGAATCGATCTCGTCCGTTGATTTGGAGGGACACATGTCATCTGATTGTTGAAACCAAGGATTGCGTGTGGACAAAGGAAAGAAGGCAGATCCGTCAATTGAAGAGAACAGATGTCAGCAGATCTTCAACTCTGGAAGATATCCAGTCAGAAGCAACAGGGTTTGAGAGTTGAAACTCCCGAATCCCGGATCACAAAGGAAACCTCAGTCGTTGATGGAGAAAAGAGATATCTGGTCCGCAGACTTGAGAGGACAGATCTGAACCATCCATTCAAGAGCACATTCAATATTATGAGATTGGCATTCATGCCCCATTGCAGGGCCAGAACATGCTCGGGCCACAATTGAAACCATGGTTTTCATGAAAGGGCACGTGGCAGCTCGAGGTAAATTGCGGGGCGAAAAGAAGTTTGATTCAAACCACCCATGTACATGCCTATAATCACATGGTCACATGAATCTCATAGCCCAAGTTCATATCGTGAAACAGAGTCAGTTCTCACTAGACAAAAATTGGGAAGCGCCTTTTGAAGAAGCACTTGGTCACCACCGATGGTCATGTGAAGGAAGGGGCCTAGAAGCCAAAGAAGCCATATTTGACTGGCTGTAACTTATAGATAAGACGAAGAGTCTCTATTTCCAGAGAAGCTAAGGAATCTCAGCATAACGCCCAATGATTATGAACGCATGGAGCTAACCACTAGGGATCATGAAGAGTTGCCATGCTGGTCAGGTAGAGGACTCGACATGACAAAAATATGCACAAAAGAGAACTGAAGTAGCATTGCGAGGTAGCTATGCAGTTATGAGGAAGAGATGTAGTAAACAAGCATAAGGGAAGAACAGTGACGCCGTGAAGAGCATGCGAGTAGAAGCATGCAGTGTGCAGGATTTGAAGTGTAGAAGAAGCAAGGAACAAAGACACATATATGAGAGAAGAATAGAAAGCGCGGAAAACACGAGGAGAGATACATTGATGCAGGCAGAGCAGAATAGTGTAGAAAAATAGTGATGAGACTGGTAAGCCATAGATAAATGTTGTATCACTGTGATAATTTGAAGAAAGAAAAGATTTATATTTCAAGGTGGTAGGGAGGTGCATGGGAGGACTGGTGTCCTCAAAGTCTCAAGTGGGTTCTTGAACACAAGGAGTTGTAGCTTCCATCTGGTTGTAGCCAGAAAAACCAGGGAAGTAGGGTGGTGCAAGGGAGAATTATTGTTCTTTGTTATACAGGTTGGTGCCTATGTGACTGGAAGTTGGTGCTTCCATCCAGTTGGTGCTGAAACACTCAGGGATTTGTGGCTTTCTTCTAGTGGGTGCTAGAGAAATCGGAGAATTGGTGCTCTCAATAAGTTGTTGCTTGTAAAATAGAGGTTGTAGCCTCAAAAGGAGTTGGAGCTCATAAGAATGATAATATAAAGAAAATAAAGATTACTTATCATATCAAGAAGAAGAGGGGTTTCCCTTTATGGGTTTCCTCAGGAAATATCTATCTCTGTATATTGCATGTGTGTGATTGATGTTTAATATTCTATTTTTTACTTTCATGCATTGTTGTGATCGTCATTGAGTGTTCTGTAAAGAGTTTAAAATGGGCATAATTGTTTAAGCACAATAACAACTTATTCACCCCCCCTATCAGTTGTCCAATAATTGGTATCAGAGCCGGTTCCTTTTATCTAAGGGTAGATCCTAGAGCTTAAACATGAATAGCCATGAAGGAACTTCAACCAATAAGACCCCCCTATTCAATGGAACAAACTTTGCCTTCTGGAAAGTTAGGATGAGAACCTATATAATGGCTTTAGGTGTAGATGTATGGGATGTGGTAGAGACTAGTTATGTAAATCCATTTGTACTAGCTTCTAAGGATGACAAGCTAGAATTCAGCTTCAATGCTAAGGTTATGAATGCTATTCTAAGTGGGCTTGCAGAAGTAGAATTTGTAAAATTTATGCGTTTAGAATCTACCAAAGAAATGTGGGACAAACTCATTAGCAGTTATGAAGGTAATGAGAAGGTAAAGGATGCCAAGCTTCAAACCTACAGATTACAGTTTGAACAACTAAATATGAAAGAGGATGAAACTGTTGGGAAGTACTTTCTAAGAGTTGAAGAACTAGTGAATGCCATGAAGAGTCTTGGTGAGAAGTTTGAAGATGTAGTTTTAGTCCAAAATATTTTAAGATCTTTTCTAGATAGGTTCAACCCAAAGGTCTCTGCTATAGAAGAACTTAATGAAATAAAAAAATTTCCTTTTGATCAACTTCTAGGAACATTGACTGCATATGAAATGAGGATAGGTAAAGATAAATCCAATTCTAGAGAAGCATCATTTAAATCTGATAAGAATGATGATTCTGAGCCTGATGAAATTGAAGCAAAATTTGTGAGAAGACTAAAGAAAGGATCAGGCAAGTACCAAGGCAAATTTCCCTTCAAATATTTCAACTGTTGAAATATAGGTCACTTTGCATCTAAGTGTCCACACAAGAAGCAAGATCAAAATTATGAAGGAGAAAAGAAGTTCAAACCCAACAGATTTGGTAAAAAGAAAAGTTTATGCGTAAACAATGATGACTCTTCAGAAGACACAAATAGTGACTCCTCGTGTGAAGATAAGGTTAATGACTTTATGCTTATGGACCAAGAGGATTATGATAATAAAATCACAAGAAGTAATGTTGACGATGAAGAAGTTGTGGTTGACTTGGAAGGAGAACTGATCAGTGCTCTAGAAGAAATTGCTATACTTAGATCTAAGAAGAAAAAGAAAAAACATTTGTTGATACAAGTTGAGAAAGACAATAAAGAACCTAATGAAGACTTTGCCCTGCTAAAAGTGGAATTAGAAGAGGCAAAGAAAATTGAGGAAATTCTAAAACAACAATTATCAGAAAAGAAGACAAGATGTGAAGGCTTGGAAGAAGAGGTAGTAGAAACCAGAAAAGAGACAGAGAAGTTTAAAACATTGTATCTTCAAAACCTTCCAAGAATTAAAGCCACAACAGAACTAAACACCATTCTAAGCAAACAAAGATATCCGTTGTTGAAGACTGGTTTAGGTTATGTAAATGGTTCAAGCAACAAACAACCGGAAAACAAAGAGGCAGTAAAGATGATCAAGTTCCAAGCCAGCAAACAATCAGACCATGAGAGTACTCTGTCACCTAAAGCTAATAAAGACAAGATAATCCCTGATAAAAAACAAAGAGATCATAATATGGAGCAACAAATGCCAAGAAGAAGGCCATCCTTCAGGTATCAAAATTTCTTTCATGAATACTGTATTTACTGTTCTAATTTTGGTCATAAGATTGTAAACTGTCAAATTAAGTTTAGAGACATGCAACTGAGGACGTCAAGAAATAGACAATATTTACAACATAGAACTAAGCAGCCAATGAATAGACAACGTAGCACCAATCAATTTGACCTACTGAACAATGAGCTCGAATGTTATAACTGTCATACTTCAGCCACAAAGCTGCAAACTGCCATTTGAAGAAGTACAAAGCAGATCCAAGGATAAATCCTTTAGCTAGAAATGCTAGCACATGGAAAAAGAAAGACAGTGAAAAATGTGGTCTAGTACTTTCAGCTCAAAAACAAAAAGACCCCTGGTATATAGATAATGGATGTTCCAATCACATGACTGGAGACAAGGATAAGTTTCTGTCTATAAGTAAAAGAAAAACATGAAATGTAACCTTTGGAAATGATGAACCAGGTAAAATCCAAGGTAAAGGGATGGTGAGTTAGAGTAATGGTAAAGGAAAAACCCAGAATGTTATGCTTGTAGATGGGCTTAAACATAATTTTATCAGTGTAAGTCAAGTGTGTGATAGAAGATGTGAAGTGGTGTTCACTTCCAAGGATTGTAAGATAAAGTCTGTAAACTCAGGACAAGTGGTGGCTAAAGGTATAAGGACAAAAAATAATGTATATGTGCTGAAAGAAGATAAAGAAGAGTGTCATCTAAGAAAACATGATGAAATATATTTATGGCATAGGATATTTGGACATATAAACTTTGACCACTTAATCAAGCTCAAAAATATTGAAGCAATAAAATATCTTCCAAGAATATCAAAGCCACAAGACTCTATGTGTAAACACTGCTAAGTATTAAAACTAACCAGGACATAGTTTAAATCCAAGAGCTCTACTTCAATAGAGAAACCACTCCAATTAGTTCATATGGATTTATGTGGACCATCAATACATGAAGGCACAGGGAAGGAAAACTACTTTATGTTGATCATTGATGATTACTCCAGACTTACTTGGGTTGCTTTTCTGAAAGAAAAAGATGAAGCATTTGAGAAATTTAAAATATTTAAGGCTTTAACTGAGAATTAAACATGCAAGAGGTTAAAGGAAGTAATATCAAACAGAGGAGGAGAATTTTTGTCATGTGAGTTCAAGGAATTCTGTAATAAACATGGGATCAAGAGACAATACACAATCCCAGGAACTCCACAACAAAATGGAGTAGTTGAGAGACAAAACCGAACAGTTCAGCAAATGGCCAGGTCAATGATGAATGAGAAAAACATTGGTCAAACCTACTGGGTATAATCAATACACACAACAATCCATATTCTTAACAAGGCCCACCTCAGACCACATAGTGACAAGAAACCTTATGAACTATGGTATGGAAGACCTGCTTCAATCAAACACTTCAAAGTCTTTGGGAGTAAGTGCTACATAAAGAATAATAATGAAAACCTTGGCAAGCATGATGATAGGGCTGTTGAAGGCATCTTCTTAGGGTATGCTACAAACAATAAAGGATATAGATGCTATAATAAGAGGTTGCACAAATTGGTTGATTGTATTGACATAAAAGTTGACGAAGGAGTCCCAGTAAGAGAGGTAAGCAATATTGAATCAACAATAGAGGATATAGTTGAAGATGAAGCTAGATAGGTCCAAGAATCAGAACAAGAAGAATTTAAGTCAGATGAAGATGCAAATACTCAGGCAGAATCAAATCAGTAGACAACATCTAATCTTTCCTCTAGAATTACTCAAAAGAATTATTCTGCAAGTTAGATAATTGGTGAGAAAGACAAAGGTGTATAAACCAGGAGAAGGATAATAAAAAACACCGAGCAATCACATATGGCCTTTATGTCCATGGTGGAACCCAAGAACTTCAATGAAGCCAATGACGATGTAAATTGGTTAAAATCAATGAATGAAGAACTGGACCAGATTGAAAAGAATGACACTTGGGAACTCGTTCCTAGGTGACCAAATAAAAATGTAATAGGATCCAAATGGGTCTACAAAAATAAGATGAATGAGCAAGGAAATATTGTAAGAAATAAGGCTAGATTGGTCTATAAAGGATATGCTCAAATAGAAGGACTGGACTTTGATGAAACATTTGCACCTGTAGCAAGATTAGAATCTATTAGAATGTTTCTTGCCTATGCTTGTCATAAAAAGTTTAAAGTCTATCAAATGGATGTCAAGTCATCATTTCTGAATGGAGATCTAAAAGAAGAAGTCTATATGGAACAACCAGAGGGTTTCTAACTGTCAAATAACCCTGAATTTGTCTACAAACTAAAGAAATCCTTATATGGGTTGAAACAATCTCCTCGTGCCTGGTATCACAGACTAGATACATATATTCAATACAAAGGGTTCAAGAGAGGAACAATTGACAACAATCTATATATCAAAACATAGGATAATGATTTTCTCATTGTGTTGATCTATGTAGATGAGATAATCTTCGGTAGTAAAAATGCTTCATTGGTACAATGGTTTGCTTCTGCCATGCAGTCTGAGTTTGAAATGTCTATGATAGGGGAACTGTCATTTTTTCTTGGCCTACAAATTACTCAGAGGTATGAAGGAATATTTCTTTCTCAAGTTAAATATCTAAGAGAAATGCTGAAAAGGTTTCAAATGGAAGATTATAAACCTATGAGAATGCCTATGGTCATTGGATGTAAGTTAAGCAAGGATGATGATTCACCTAATGTTGATCAGAGTTCATATAGGTCTATGATAGGAATCCTATTGTACATCACAACATCCCGTCCAGACATAATGCATGATGTTGGAATGGTAGGAAGGTATCAGGCCACACCTAAATAGAGTCATTTGTTAGCTGTCAAATGAATATTCATATACTTGAAAGGAACAATGGACTATGGCCCATGGTATCCGAGGAATCAAAATTTTCAACTATCAGTCTATTCATACGCTGATTGAGATAACTGTGTGGATGAAAGGAAAAGCACGGGTGGAGGTGCATTCTTCTTAGGAGATTCTCTTGTATCATGGTTGAGCAAGAAGCAAGGTTCCATTTCCTTATCAACTACATAAGATGAATAAATTGCAGCTTCCACTTGTTGTACCCAAGTATTGTGGATGATTCAAACACTTGCAGACTTGGAGGTAAAATATACTGCACCGATCCCAATTCATTGTGATAATACCAGTGCAATCAGTGTGTCAAAGAACCCTGTATTTCACTCCAAGACCAAGCATATACCCATCAAGTATCACTTCTTGAGGGAACAAGTGACCAACACTTTTGTTTCATTGCATTATATTCCATCCAAAGATCAGATGCTGATAGCTTCACTAAACCACTTGCAAAAGCTCATTTTGAGTTTTTACGCTAGAAGTTGGGCATGATCCCTTCTCTCACCTAAGAGAGTCCATCCTATCAGGGGGAGTATATATTGGCTGAATATCGGATACCTCTGAAAATTACTCCAACAACTCAGGGGGAACATGTTTTCTTTGACATTGATGTCAAAGGGGGAGAAAAGGAGTTGTAGCTTCCATCTGGTTGTAGCCAGAAAAACCAGGGCAGTAGGGTGGTGCAAGGGAGAACTATTGTTCTCTGTTATACAGGTTGGTTCCTGTGTGACTGGAAGTTGGTGCTTCCATCTGGTTGTTGTTGGAACACTCAGGGAGTTGGTGCTTCCTTCTAGTGGGTGCTAGAGAAATCAGAGACTTGGTGCTCTCAGCAAGTTGTTGCTTGTAAAATAGAGGTTGTAGCTTCAAGATGAGTTGGAGCTCATAAGAATGATAATATAAAGAAAATAAATATTACTTATCAGATCAAAAATAAGAGGTTTTTCCCTTTATGGGTTTCCTCAGGAAATATCTATCTCTATATATTGCATGTGTGTGATTGATGTTTAATATTCTATTTATTATTTCCCTGCATTGTTTTGATTGTCATTGAGTGTTCTGTAAAGAGTTTAAAATGGGCATAATTGTTTAAGCACAGTAACAACTGATTCACCTGCCCTATCAGTTGTCCAACAATTGGTATCAGATTCAGTTACTTTTATCTAAGTGTAAATCCTAGATCTTAAACATGAATAACCATGAAGGAACTTCAACCAATAAGGCCCCCCTGTTGAATGGAACAAACTTTTCCTTCTGGAAAGTTAGGATGAGAACCTACATAATGGCTTTAGGTGCAGATGTCTGAGATGTAGTAGAGACTAGTTATGTAAAGCCATTTGTACTAGCTTCTAAAGATGACAATCTATAATTCAACTTCAACGCTAAGGCCATGAATGCTATTCTGAGTGGCCTTGTAGAAGCAGAATTTGTAAAAGTTATGCATTTAGAATCTGCCAAAGAAATGTGGGATAAACTCATTAGCAGTTATGAAGGTAATGAGAAGGTAAAGGATGCCAAGCTTCAAAACTACATATTACATTTTAAACAACTAAATATGAAAGATGATGAAACTATTAGGAATAACTTTCTGAGAGTTGAAGAACAAGTGAATGCCATGAAGAGTCTTGGTGAGAAGTTTAAAGATGTAATTTTAGTCCAGAAGATTTTAAGATCTTTTCCAGATAGGTTCAACCCAAAGGTATTTGCTATAGAAGAAATTAATGATCTAAAAAATATGTCTTTTGATCAACTTCTAGAAACGTTGACTTCATATGAAATGAGGATAGGTAAAGATAAATCCACTTCTAGAGAAGCATCATTTAAAACTGATAGGAATGAGGATTCTGAGCCTGATGAAATTGAAGCAAAATTTGTGAGAAGACTAAAGAAAGGATCAGGCAAGAACCAAGACAAATTTCCCTTCAAATGTTTCAAATGTGGAAATATAGGTCACTTTGTATCTAAGTGTCCACACAAGAAGCATGATCAAAATTATGAAGGAGAAAAGAAGTTCAAACCCAAGAGATTTGGTAAAAAGAAAAGTTTATGCGTAAACAATGATGACTCTTATGAAGACACAGATAATGACTCCTCGTGTGAAGATAAGGTTAATGACTTTATGCTTATGGACCGAGAGGATTATGATAATAAAATCACAGGAAGTAATGTTGACAATGAAGAAGTTGTGGTTGATTTGGAAGGAGAACTGATCAGTGCTCTAGAAGAAATTGCTAGACTCAGGTCTAAGAAGAAAAAGAAAAAACAATTGTTGATATAGGTTGAGAAAGACAATAAAGAACCTAATGAATACTTTGCCATGCTAAAAGTGGAATTAGAAGAGGCAAAGAAAATTGAGGACATTCTGAAAAAACAATTAGTAGAAAAGAAGGCAAGATGTGAAGCCTTGGAAGAAGAGGTAGTAAAAACAAGAAAAGAGATGGAGAGGTTTAAAATATTATATCTTCAAAACCTTCCAAGCATTAATGCCACAACATAACTAAACGACATTCTGAGAAAACAAAGATCTCCATTGTTGAAGACTGGTTTAGGTTATGTAAATGGTTCAAGCAACAAAGAGCCAGAAAACAAAGATTCAGTAAATATGACCAAGTTCCAAGCCAGCAGACAATCAAACCATGAGAGTACTCTGTCACCTAAAGATAACAAAGACAAGATAATCCCTGATAAAAAACAAAGAGATCATAATATGGAGCAACAAATGCCAATAAGAAGACCATCCTTCAGGTACCAAAATTTATTTCATGGCTACTGTTTTTACTATTCCAATTTTGGTCATAAGATTGTAAACTGTCAAATTAAGTTTAGAGACATGCAACTGAGGAGTTCAAGAAATAGACAATATTTACAACATAGAACTAAGCAGGCAATGAATAGACAATGTAGCACCAATCACTTTGACCTACTGAACAATGAGCTCGAATGTTATAACTGTCATAACTTCGGCCACAAAGCTACAAACTGCCATTTGAAGAAGTACAAGGCAGATCCAAGGATAAATTCTTTAGCTAGAAATGCCATCACATGGAAAAAGAAAGACAACGAAAAATGTGGTCTGGTACTTTCAGCTCAAAAACAAAAAGACCTCTGGTATATAGACAATGGATGTTCCAAGCACATGACTGGAGACAAGGATAAGTTTTTGTCTATAAGTAAAAGAAAAACATGAAATGTAACCTTTGGAAATGATGAACCAGGTAAAATACAAGGTAAAGGGATGGTGAGTTTGAGTAATGGTAAGGGAAAAGCCTAGAATTTTCTGCTTGTAGATGGGCTTAAACATAATTTTCTCAGTGTAAGTCAAGTGTGTGATAGAAGATGTGAAGTGGTGTTCACTTCTAATGATTGTAAGATAAATTTTTTAAACTCAAGACAAGTGGTGGCTAAAGGCACAAGGACAAAAAATATGTATATGTGCTAAAAGAAGATAAAGAAGAGTGTCATCTAAGAAAACATGATGAAATATGTTTATGGCACAGGAGACTTGGACATATAAACGTTGACCACTTAATCAAGCTCAAAAATCTTGAGGCAGTAAAAGATATTCCAAGAATATCAAAGCCACAAGACTCTGTGCGTAAACCCTGCCAAGTATTAAAGCTAATCAGGACACAATTTAAATCCAATAGTTTTACTTCAACAGAGAAACCACTCCAATTAGTTCATATGGATTTATGTGGACTATCAAGACAGGAAGGCACAGGGAAGGAAAACTACTTTATGTTGATCATTGATGATTACTCCATACTTACTTGGGTTGCTTTTCTCAAAGAAAAAGTTGAATCATTTGAGAAATTTAAAATATTTAAGGCTCTAACTGAGAATCAAACATGCAAGTGGTTAAAGGCAGTAAGATCAGACAGAGGAGGAGAATTTATGTCATGTGAGTTCAAGGAATTTTGTCATAAACATGGGATCAAGAGAGAATACACAATCCCAAGAACTCCACAACAAAATGGAGTAGTTGAGAGGCAAAACAGAACAGTTCAGCAAATGGCCAGGTCGATGATGAATGAGAAGAACATTGGTCAAACCTACTGGGTAGAAGCAATACACACAGCAGTCCATATTCTTAACAAGGCCCACCTCAGACCACATAGTGACAAGACACCTTATGAACTATGGTATGGAAAACCTGCTACAATCAAACACTTCAAGTCTTTGGGAGTAAGTGCTACATAAAGAATAATAATGAAAACCTTGGCAAGTATGATGACAGGGTTTTTGAAGGCATCTTCTTAGGGTATTCTACAAACAATAAAGGATATAGATGTTATAATAAGAGGCTGCATAAATTGATTGATTGTATTGACACAAAAGTTGATGAAGGAGTCCCAGTAAGAGAGGTGAGCAATACTGAATCAACAATAGAGGATATAGTTGAAGATGAAGATGAATACGTTCAATAATCAGAACAAGAAGACTCTGAGTCAGATGAAGATGCAAATACTCAGGTAGACTCAAATCAATAGACAACATCTAATCCTTCTTCCATAATTACTCAAAAGAATTATCCTGCAAGTCAGATAATTGGTGAGAAAGACAAAGGTGTTCAAACCAGGAGAAGGATAATATAAAACACCGAGCAATCACATATGGCCTTCATATCCATGGTGTAACCCAAGAACTTCAATGAAGCCAATGAAGATGTAAATTGGTTAAAATCAATGAATGAAGAACTGGACCAGATTGAAAAAAATGACACTTGGGAACTCATTCCTAGGCCAACAAATAAAAATGTAATAGGATCCAAATGGGTCTACAAAAATAAGTTGAATGAGCAAGGAAATATTCTAATAAATAAGGCTAGATTGGTCTGTAAAGGATATGCTCAAATAGAAGGACTGGAATTTGATAAAACATTTGCACTTGTAGCAAGATTAGAAGCTATTATATTGTTTCTTGCCTATGTTTGTCATAAAAAGTTTAAAGTCTATCAAATGGATGTCAAGTCAACCTTTTTTAATGGAGATCTAAAAGAAGAAGTCTATATGGAACAACCAGAGGGTTTCTAACTGTGAGATAACCCTGACTTTGTCTGCAAACTAAAGAAATCCTTATATGGGTTGAAATAAACTCCTTGTGCCTGGTATCACAGACTGGATACGTATCTTCAAGACAAAGGGTTCAAGAGAGGAACAGTTGACAAAAATCTATATATCAAAACATAGGGCAATGCTTTGCTCATTGTGTTGGTATATGTAGATGATATCATCTTCGGTAGTAACAATGCTTCATTGGTACAATGGTTTTCTTCTTCTATGCAGTTTGAGTTTAAAATGTCTATGATAGGGGAACTGTCTTTTTTTATTGGCCTACAAATTACTCAGAGGTATGAAGGAATATTTCCTTCTCAAGGAAAATATCTAAGAGAAATGCTGAAAATGTTTCAAATGGAAGATTCTAAACCTATGAGCATACCTATAGTCATTGGATGTAAGTTAAGCAAGGATGATGATTCACCTAATGTTGATCAGAGTTCATATAGGTCTATGATAGGCAGCCTATTTTATATCACAACATATCGTCCAGACATAATGCATATTGTTGGAATGGTAGGAAGGTATCAGACCACACCTAAACAGAGTCATTTGTTAGCTATCAAAAGAATATTCAGATACTTGAAAGGAACAATGGACTATGGCCTATGGTATCCTAGGAATCAGAATTTTCAACTATCAATCTATTCAGATGCTAATTGGTATAACTGGATGGATGAAAGGAAAAGCACGAGTGGAGGTGAATTCTTCTTAGGAGATTCTCTTGTATCATGGTTGAGCAAGAAGCAAGGTTCCATTTCCTTATCAACTACAAAAGATGAATACATTGCAGCGGCCACTTGTTGTACCCAAGTATTGTGGATGATTCAGACACTTGCAGACTTGGAGGTAAAATATATTGCACTGATCCCAATTCATTGTGATAATACCAGTGCAATCAATGTGTCAAAGAACCTTGTATTTCACTCCAATACCATGCATATACCCATCAAGTATCACTTCTTGAGGGAAAAGGTGACCAACACTTTTGTTTCTTTGCATTATATTCCATCCAAAGATCAGATTGTTGATATCTTCACTAAACCGCTTGCAAAATCTCAGTTTGATTTTTTACGCCAGAAGTTGGGCGTGATCCCTTCTCTCACCTAAGAGAGTCCATCCTATCAGGGGGAGTATGTATTGGTTGAATATATGATACCTCCGAAAATTACTACAACAGCTCAGGGGGAGCATGTTTTCTTTGACATTGATGTCAAAGGGGGAGAAAATGAGTATTCCGGATCAAATGCTATAGTTGGAATTCCAAGACGAATAGCGCAACCTTTCAAGGTTTCCATCAATGCCAAAGGGGGAGATTGTTGGAATGTTTACAGAATGAGAGTTGCTTGTCATTGATGGCAAGAACAACGACGAAAATAGGTAAGCAAAGAAGAATAGTATGCAAAGATGAGAAAGCTCAGAAGAGATAACAGTTTCCAAAAGTGCAGACGAGGATCAAATGTCGAGGCCTTTGACACATAGACATTCTTCCAAATTGGGAGTAAGCGAAATCTTAGGAAGAGGAGTAATAGTGGCCATTGGGATCAGTATCCAGAAAGGAGGAGCAACAGTGGCTGTTAGATCAGTATCCAAATGAGAGGAGCACGCAGAAAGATCGAGTCGTCGATATGAGAACATGATCGACGAACAACAATTAGTTCGAGTTTAAAGATGCGAGGAGTTTACAGTCAAGAAAGTTTGAGATTTGAAATCTCTGGAATGCAAAGTTCCATCAGCCATCGGATCAATTTCGAGTGGAAGGACAGGATAAGCTAGCAAATTTGCATAGCAGAAAGATCGGGTTGTCGATCCAAGATCCTGATCGAACAAACAACATTCACTTCGGATATAGAGATGCGGGGAGTTTACACTCCTGAAAGTTTGAGATTTGAAATCCCCAAAATGTGAAGTTCCGTCAATCGTCGGATTTGGAGGACAAACGAGGATCGTTGGATCAGAGTTGTTGGTCAATAAATCACGTCAGCAAAAGGGCATATGGCAGATCACATCAACAAGTCCACGTCAGTAGACCATGTCAGCCAATACACATGACATCATAAGATGATGAAAAGCGTCCAGATGAAATTGGCTCGTGCCATGTCAACAAGTACGCAAGCAAGTTACGTCACTACAGGAGAATTGCTTTGGGAGTTTCAAATGTCAAAAGTCAGGAAGTCCTGAAGAATGAAGATCCGAATTCTCTCTCAGTCGTTGATCTAAGATACTATCTTGACCGTTAGATCAAGGAGATGAACATGTGTCACATCAGGAGATCTACATTGACATTAGAAAGAAAATAGGACAGACTATGTTAGCAGTCTACATCAACAAGGACACATGGCACATTCAGAGAACGAAAAGTGTCAAGTTGAAATCAACATTTTAGGTATGTGCAAATAACGAATCTTAGTGACATGTGGAAACTGCTTGGCTCGTGACATTTCATCAAGTGACGTAAGAGTTACATCACTCCGGGAGTTTTACTTCGGGATTTTTATAGCCAATAGTCCCCCAAAGACCTGAAGTCTCGAATGTCGGAGACCTGAAATAGACACGAGGCGTCCGATCTAAAGATAACTTTGGAAGCAGTCTCATCCATTGATCTACTCCAGTGGAGGGATAATGTAAGTTGAAATCTCTGAAGTCTGGAGACCCGAGGAGATCTTGACCGTTAATCCGAGAGGGACACGCGTCAGAGGCTAGTTAGCTCCGAGAAAAGAAAAGGAAGGTTGAAAGGTTAGGAAGTTGAAATCTCCGAACCTCGAATACCCAAAGGGATTCTGACCATTTATCCAAAAGGGACATGTGTCGTTGGATCGTGGACTTTGGGTGAAATGCTCTGGGAGCAAGAGAAGTTTGAGAATCGAAACTCCCGAAGCAAGATAGGCAGAATCAATCTCGTCCGTTGGTTTGGAGGGACATGTGTCATCTGATCGTTGAGACCAAGTATTGCGCGTGGACAAAGGAAAGAAGGTAGAGCCATCTATTGAAGAGGATAGATGTCAGCAGATCTTCCACTCCGGAAGATATCCAGTCAACAACAACAAGGTTTGAGAGTTGAAACTCTCGGATCATGAAGGAAATCCCAGTCGTTGATGGAGGAAAGAGAGATCTGGTCCACAGACTTGAAAGGACATATCTGAACCATCTGTTCAAGAGCACCGTCAAGATAGTGAGATCGACAATCATGCTCCATTGTGGGGCCAGAACATGCTCGGGCCTTAATTTTTCATGAGCGGACTACAATTGAAACTATGGTTTTGATGAAAGGGAACGTGGCAGCTCGAGGTAAATTGCAGGGCAAAAAGAATTTTGATTCAAACCACCCATGGATGCATCCACAATCACATGGTCACATGAAGCTCATAGCTCAAGGTCATATCATGAAACAGAGCAAGTGTTCGCTAGATAGAAATTGGGAAGTGCCTTTTGAATAAGCTCTTGGTCACCGCCGATGGTCATGTGAAGGAAGAGGCATAGAAGCCAAATAATACATAGTTGACCAGCTGTAACTGACAGAGAAGACGAAGAGTATCCATTGCCAGAGAAGCTAAGGAATCTCAACATAATGCCCAATGATTATGAACGCATGGAGCTAACCACCAGGGATCACGAAGAGTTTCCATGATGGTCAAGCAGAGGACTCGACATGACAAAAACATGCAGAACAGAGAAGTGAAGTAGCATTGCGGGGTAGCTATGCAATTATGAGGAAGAGATGCAGTAAAAAAGCACAAGGGCAGAACATTGATGTTGTGAAGAGCATGCAGAGGAATTGTGCATAGGACGTAGTTGGTGGACAGAGAATATAAAAACGCAGAAAAAAGAAGAGATGGGTACTTCTGTTGAGTGTACTTTATGCGGGTATAAGTATGCGGTCTGCAGGAGTTGAAGCACAGAATAAACAAGGAACAAAAATGCATATATGAGAGAAGAAGAAAAAGCGCAACAAACAGGAGGAGAGATACACTGATGCAGGCAGAGCAGAGTAGTGTAACAGAACAATGATGATATTGGTAAGCCATAGATAAACGTTGTATCACTGTGATACATTTAAGAAAGAAAAGATTTATATTTCAGGGTTGTAGGGAGGTGCATGGGAGGACTGGTGTCCTTAAAGTCTCAAGTGGGTGCTTGAACACAGGGAGTTGTAGCTTCCATATGGTTGCAGTTAGAAAAAATGGGGCAGTAGGGTGGTGCAAGGGAGAAATATTGTTCTCTGTAATATAGGTTGGTGACTGTGTGACTGGAAGTTGGTGCTTCCATCCAGTTGGTGTTGGAACACACAGGGAGTTGGTGCTTCCTTCTAGTGGGTGCTAGAGAAATCAGAGACTTGGTGCTCTCAACAACTTGTTTCTTGTAAAACAGAGGTTGTAGGCTCAAGAGGAGTTGGAGCTCATAAGAATGATAATGTAAAGAAAATAAATATTACTTATCATATCAAGAAGAAGACGTTTTCCCCTTTATGGGTTTCCTCAGGAAATATCTGTGCCTGTATATTGCATGTGTGTGATTGATGTTTAATATTTTATTGCTTACTTCCTTGCATCATTGTGATTGTCATTGAGTGTTTTGTAAAGAGTTTAAAATGGGCATAATTGTTTAAGCACAGTAACAACTAATTCANGTCCAACAATTGGTATCAGAGCCAGTTCCTTTTATATAAGGGTAGATTATAGTGCTTGAACATGACTATCCATGAAAGAACTTCAACCAATAAGTCCCCCATGTTCAATGGAACAAACTTTTCCTTTTGGAAAGTTAGGATGAGAACCTACATAATGGATTTAGGTGGAGATGTCTGGGATGTGGTTGAGACTAGTTATGTAAATCCAGTTGTACTAGATTCTAAGGATGAAAAGATAGAATTCAGATTTAACACTAAGGCTATGAATGCTATTCTGAGTGGGCTTGCAAAAGCAAAATTTGTAAAAGTTATGCATTTAGAATCTGCCAAAGAAATGTGGGACAAACTCATTAGTAGTTATGAAGTTAAAGAGAAGGTAAAGGATGCCAATATTCAAACCTACAAATTACAGTTTGAACAACTAAAGATGAAAGAGGATGAAATTGTTGGGAAGTACTTTCTGAGAGTTAAAGAACTAGTGAATGCCATGAAGAGTCTTGGTGAGAAGTTTGAAGATGTAGTTTTAGTCTAGAAGATTTTAAGATATTTGCCAGATAGGTTCAACCCAAAGGTATTTGTTATAGAAGAACTTAATGATTTGAAAAATATACCTTTTGATAAACTTCTAGGAACGTTTACTGCATATGAAATGAGGATAGGTAAAGATAAATCCACTTCTAGAAGAATGAGGATTCTGAGCCTGATGAAATTGAAGCAAAATTTGTGAGAAGACTAAAGAAAGGATCAGGCAAGTACCAAGGCAAATTTCCCTTCAAATGTTTCAACTGTGGAAAGATAGGTCACTTTGCATCTAAGTGTCCACACAAGAAGCATGATCATAATTATGAAGGAGAAAAGAAGTTCAAACCCAAGAGATTTGGTAAAAAGAAAAGTTTATCCGTAAACAATGATGACTCTTCAAAAGACACAGATAGTGACTCCTCGTGTAAATATAAGGTTAATGACTTTATTCTTATGGCCCAAGAGGATTATGATAATAAAATAACATGAAGTAATGTTGACGATGAAGAATTTGTGGTTGACTTGGAAGGAGAACTGATCAGTGCTCTAGAAGAAATTGCTTGACTCGTATCTAAGAAGAAAAGGAAAAAACAATTGCTGATACAGGTTGAGAAAGACAATAAAGAACCTAATGAAGACTTTGCCATGCTAAAAGTGGAATTATAAGAGGCAAAGAAAATAGAGGACATCCTGAAACAACAATTATCATAAAAGAAGGCAAGATGTGAAGCCTTGGAAGAAGAGGTAGTAAAAATCGGAAAAGAGATGGAGAGGTTTAAAATATTGTATTTTCAAAACCTTCCAAGCATTAAAGCCAAATTAGAACTAAACGAAATTCTAAAGAAACATAGATCTCTGTTGTTGAAGACTGGTTTAGGTTATGTAAATGGTTCAAGCAACAAACAAACAGAAAGCAAAGAGCCAGTAAAGATGATCAAGTTCCGAACCAACAGACAATCAGACCATGAGAGTACTCTGTCACCTAAAGCTAATAAATACAAGATAATCCCTGATAAAAAACAAAGAGATTAGAATATGGAGAAAAAAATGCCAAGAAGAAGGCCATCCCCCAGGTACCAAAATTTCTTTCATGGCTACTATTTTTACTGTTCTAATTTTGGTCATAATATTTTAAACTGTCAAATACATTTAGAGACATGCAACTGAGGAGGTCAAGAAATAGGCAATCTTTACAACATAGAAATAAGCAACCAATGAATAGACAATGTAGCACCAATCACTTTGACCTACTGAACAATGAGTTCAAATGTTATAACTGTCATAACTTCAGCCACAAAACTACAAATTGCCATTTTCTTCTTCAGTGTTATTTCTTTCAATCCTTGGATGAGGACATTCAAATTCAACATAACCTACTCCTTCACAATTAAAGCAAAAGAAATGACCTCTATTTTCTTCTTTGAAATCTTAGATGTTGTAATTTGCTTCAACTTCTTCTTCTTCTTCTTCTTCTACATCTTCCCTTACATAAATGTCTTGTAGCTTGTCCCAAAGTTCTTTTGATGATGCACATGATCCCACCTTGGATTTCACTGAATCTATCAATCCATCCAGGATGGTATATATTGCCAATTTGTTGTTCCTTTTTGCTTCCTTCTGAGCTGCAGTCTTTGGTTTCTTCAAAGCATTGTATCCTGAAGCAATTGAG
>SNQJ01S0040283.1:63543-75313 GCA_010110895.2 Picea sitchensis
TGTCATCTTCAAAAATTCATTTCTCCTCAACCATGAGGATCCACGTGACATGCCACATACCACCAGAAACAAAATGATGTATACTATCCATCCATGGGTGTTGTATCTGCATGTGCATTTTCCTTCATGTCCAAATACCTTCATAAATCTTGCAGTCCAAAACCCATGACTAGGGTTGACATCAGTGACAACAACCAATCTTCCAACAAATAAATTGCAATTGCCACTTGTTGTATCCAAGTATTGTGGATGATTCAGACACTTGTAGACTTGGAGGTAAAATATACTGCACCGATCCCAATTCATTGTGATAATACCAGTGCAATCAGTGTGTCAAAGAACCCTGCATTTCACTCCAAGACCAAGAATATACCCATAAAGTATCACTTCTTGAGGGAACAGGTGAACAACATTGTTGTTTCTTTGCATTATATTCCATCCAAAGATCAGATTGATGATATCTTCACTAAACCGCTTGCAAAATCTCAGTTTGCGTTTTTACTTCAGAAGTTGGGCGTGATCCCTTCTCTCACCTAAGAGAGTCCATCCTATCAGGGGGAATATGTATTAGTTGAATATCTGATACCTCCAAAAATTATTGCAAAAACTCAGGGGGAGCATGTTTTCTTTGACATTGATGTCAAAGGGGGAGAAAAGGAGTAGTCTGGATCAGATGTTATAGTTGGAAGTCCAAGCCGAATAACACATCCTTTTAGTGTTGCCATCAATGCCAAAGGGGCATATTGTTGGCATGTTTACAGGTAGAGAGTTTCTTGTCATTGTTGGCAAGAACAATGATGGAAAATAGGTAAGCAAAGAAGAACAATTTGCAAAGACGAGAAAGCTCAGAAGAGATAGCAGTTTCCAAAAGCATAGATGAAGATCAAAGGTTGAGTCCTTTGACACATAGACATTCTTCCAAATCAGGATGAAGTGAAAGCTCAAGAGGAGGAGTGACAGTGTCCGTCGGTATCAGTATCTAGATAGGAGGAGCGACCGTGGCCATCAGATCAGTATACAGACAGGATGAGTGTACAGAAAGATCAAGTCATCGATTTGAGAACATTATCGACGAACAACGATTATTTTGGGTCTAAAGATGTGAGGAGTTTACACTCAGGAAAGTTTGAGATTTGAAATCTCCGGAATGAAAAGTTTCGTCAGCCATCAGATCAATTTTGAGTGGAAGGATAGGATAAGCTAGCAAATTTGCATCACAGAAAGATTGGGTTGTCGATCCAAGATCCCGATCGAACGAACAACATTACTGCAGATATTGAGATGTGAGGATGTTACACTCTTGAAAGTTTGAGATTTGAAATCCCAGAATGCTAAGTTTCGTCAATCGTCAGATTTGGAGGATAAACGAGGACCATTGGATCAGAGTTGTTGGTCAACAAAGCACTTTAGCAAAAGGGAATATGGCAGACCACGTTAGTGAGTCCACGTCGGTAGACCATGTCAGCCAATACACATGACATCATTAGATGATGAAAAGCATCTAGAGGAAATTGGCTCCTGCCATTTCAACAAGTGACGTAAGCAAGTTACCTCACTCTGGGAGAATTGCTTCGGGAGTTTCAAATGTAAAAATTCACGAAGTCCCAAAGGACGAAGATCCAAAGTCACTCTCAGCCATCAATCTAAGATACTATATTGACCATTAGATCAAGGAGATGAACATGTGTCATATCTATAGATCTACATCAACATCAGCAAGAAAATGGGACAGGCCATGTCAACAGTCTACGTCAGCAAGGACACGTGGCACAGTCAGAGAATGATAAGTCTCCAGTTGAAATTGGCATTTCAGGTACGTGCAAATCATGAATCTTAGTGACACATGGCAACTTCTTGGCTCATGACACATCATCAAGTGACACAAGAGTTACGTCACTACAAGAGTTTTACTTTGAGAGTTTTACAGCCAACACTATGATCTAAAGATCACTTCGGAAGCAGTCTCATTCGTCGATCTACTCGAGTGGAAAAATAACGTAATTTGAAATCTCTGAAGTCCGGAGACCCGAGGAGATCTCGACCGTTAATCCGAGAGGGACACGTGTTAGAGGCTAGTTAGCTCCGGGAAAAGAAAAGGAAGGTTGAAAGGTTGGGAAGTTGAAATCTCTGAACTTCGAATAACCAAAGGGATTGTGACCATTGATCCAAAAGGGACATGTGTCGTTGGATCTTGGACTCTAGGTGAAATGCTCCAGGAGCAAGCGGAGTCTGAGAATCGTAACTCCTGAAGCACGAAAGGCGGAATCGATTTCGTCCGATGGTTTGGAGGGACATGTGTCATCTGATCATTGAGACCAAGGATTGCGCATGGACAAAGGAAAGAAGGCAGAGCCATCGATTGAAGAGGACAAATGTCAGCAGATCTTCCACTCTGGAAGATATCCAGTCAACAACAATAGGGTTTGAGAGTTGAAACTCCTGGAGCCCAGATCATGAAGGAA
Source organism: Picea sitchensis (assembly GCA_010110895.2). Lineage (NCBI taxonomy): Eukaryota > Viridiplantae > Streptophyta > Pinopsida > Pinales > Pinaceae > Picea > Picea sitchensis. The sequence continues at coordinate 66,006 of SNQJ01S0040283.1, forward strand.
ACCTCAGTCATTAATGGAGGAAAGAGATATCTAGTCCGCAGACTTTAGAGGAAAGATCTGAATCATCCGTTCAATAGCACCATCAAGATCGTGAGATTGACATCCATGCTCCATTGCAGGGCCATAACATGCTTGGGCTTTAAGTTTTCATGAGTGGGCCGCAATTGAAACCATGGTTTTGATGAAAGGGCACATGGTAGCTCAAGGTAAATTGCGGGGCGAAAATAAGTTTGATTCAAACCACCCATGGACACGCCCACAATCACATGGTCACATGAAGATAATATCCCAAGTTCATATCATGAAATGGAGCAAGTTCTCACTAGAAAGAAATCAGGATGCGCCTTTTGAATAAGCTCTTGGTCACTGTCGATGGTCACGTGAAGGAAGGGGCCTAGAATCCAAAGAAGCCATAGTTGACTAGCTGTAACTGATAGAGAATACGAAGAGTATTGATTGCCAGAGAAGCTAAGGAATCTCAGCATAATTCCCATTTATTATGAATGCATGGACCTAACCACTAAGGATCACGAAGAGTTTCCATGATGGTCAGGCAGAGGACTCGCCATGACAAAAGCATGCAAAATAGAGAAGTGAAGTAGAACGGCGAGGTATATATGCAATTATGAGGAAGAGATGTAGTAAACAAGAACAAGGGAAGAACAATGACATTGTGAAGATCATGCAAAGGCATTGTGCATAGGACGTAGTTGGTGCACAGAGAATATAAAAATGCAGAACAGAGAAGAGATGGGTGTTGTTGTTGAGTGTGATTTATGTGGGTAGAAGCATGCAGTGTGCAGGAGTTGAAGCACAGAAGAAGAAAGGAACACAAATGCATATTTGAGAGAACAACATAAAGCGCAGTAAACATGAGAAGAGATACACTGATGCAGAAACAATAGAGTAGTGTAGTAGAACAATGATGAGACTGGTAAGCCATAGATAAATGTTGTATCACCGTGATAAATTGAAGAAAACAAAGATTTATATTTCAGGGTGGTAGGGAGGTGCATGGGAGGATTGGTGTCCTCAAAGTCTCAAGTGGGTTCTTGAACACAGGGAGTTGTAGCTTCCATCTGGTTGCAGTCAGAAAAACTAGGGTAGTAGGGTGGTGCAGGGGAGAAATATTGTTCTCTGTTATACAGGTTGGTACCTATGTGACTAGAAGTTGGTGCTTCCATCCAGTTGGTGCTGGAACACTCAGGAAGTTGGTGCTACCTGCTAGTGGGTTCTAGAGAAATCAGAGACTTTGTGTTCTCATCAAGTTGATGCTTGTAAAATAGAGGTTGTAGCCTCAAGAGGAGATGGAGCTCATAAGAATGATAATGTAAAGAAAATCAAGATTACTTATTATACCAATAAGAGGTTTTTCCCTTTGTGGGTTTCCTCAGGAAATATCTGTCTATGTATATTGCACGTGTGTGATTGATGTTTAATATTTTATTACTTACTTCCCTGCATCGTTTTGATCGTCATTGAGTGTTCTATAAAGAGTTTAAGAATGAGGATTCTGAGCCTAATGAAATTGAAGCAACATTTGTGAGAAGACTAAAGAAAGGATCAGGCAAGTACCAAGGAAAATTTCCCTTCAAATGTTTCAACTGTGGAAAAACAGGTCACTTTGCATCTAAGTGTCCACACAAGAAGCAGGATCAGAATTCTGAAGGAGAAAAGAAGTTCAAACCTAAGAGATTTGCTAAAAAGAAAATTTTATGCGTAAACAATGATGACTCTTCAGAAGACACAGATAGTGAATCCTCGTGTGAATATAAGGTTAATGACTTTATGCTTATGGCCCAAGAGGATTATGATAATAAAAGAACAGGAAGTAATGTTGACGATGAAGAAGCTGTGGTTGACTTGGAAGGAGAAATGATCAGTTCTCTAGGATAAATTGCTAGACTCAGATCTAAGAAGAAAAAACAAAAGCAATTGCTGATACAGGTTGAGAAAGATAATAAAGAACCTAATGAAGACTTTTCCCTACTAAAAGTGGAATTATAAGAGGCAAAGAAAATTGAGGACATTCTGAAACAACAATTATCAGAAAAGAAGGCAAGATGTGAATCCTTGGGAGAAGAGGTAGTAAAAACCAGAAAAGAGATGGAGTGGTTTAAAACATTGTATCTTCAAAACCTTCCAAGCATTAAAGCCACAACTAAACTAAACGACATTATGAGCAAACAAAGATCTCCATTTTTGAAGACTGGTTTAGGTTATGTAAATGGTTCAAGCAACACACAACCAAAAAGCAAAGAGCTAATAAAAATGATCAAGTTCCAAGCCAACAGACAATCAAACCATGAGAGTGCTCTGTCACCTAAATCTAATAAAGACAAGATAATCCATGATAAAAAACAAAGATATCAGAATATGGAGAAACAAATGCCCAGAAGAAGGCCATCCTTCAGGTACCAAAATTTCTTTCATGGCTATTGTTTTTACTGTTCTAATTTTGGTCATAAGATTGTAAAATGTCAAATTGAGTTTAGAAATAGATAATCTTTACAACATAGAACTAAGCAGCCAATGAATAGACAACATAGCACCAATAACTTTGACCTACTGAAAAATGATCTTGAATGTTATAACTGTCATAACTTCGGCCACAAAGTTGCAAACTGCCATTTGAAGAAGTACAAGGTAGATCCAAGGATAAATCCTTTAGCTAGAAATGCCAGCACATGGAAAACGAAAGACAGTGAAAAATGTGGTCTAGTACTTTCAGCTCAAAAACAAAAATACCCCTGGTATATAGATAGTGGATGTTCCAAGCACATGACTGGAGACAAGGATAAGTTTATGTCTATAAGTAAAAGCAAAACAAGAAATGTAACCTTTGGAAATGATGAACCAGGTAAAATCTAGGGTAAAGGGATGGTGAGTTTGAGTAATGGTAAAGGAAAAGCCCAGGATGTTCTGCTTGTAGATGGGCTTAAACATAATTTTCTCAGTGTAAGTCAAATGTGTAATAGAGTATGTGAAGTGGTGTTCACTTCCTAGGATTGTAAGATAAAGTCTGTAAACTCAGGGCGAGTGGTGGCTAAAGGCATAAGGACATAAAATAATGTATATGTGATGAAAGAAGATAAATAAGAGTGTCATATAAGCAAACATGATGAAATATAGTTATGGCATAGGAGACTTGGACATATAAACTTTGACCACTTAATCAAGCTCAAAACTCTTGAGGCATTAAAAGATCTTCCAAGAATATCAAAGCCACAAGACTTTGTGTGTAAACCATGCCAAGTAGGAAAGCTAACCAAGACACAATTTAAATCCAAGAGCTCTACTTCAACAAAGAAACAACTCCAATTGGTTCATATGGATTTATGTGGACCATCAAGACAAGAAGGCACATGAAAGAAAGACTACTCTATGTTGATCATTGATGATTACTCCAGACTTACTTGAGTTGCTTTTCTCAAAGAAAAAGTTGAAGCATTTGAGAAATTTAAAATATTTAAGGCTTTAACTGAGAATCAGATAGGTAAGAGGTTAAAGGCAGTAAGATCATACATAGGAATAGAATTTATGTCAAGTGAGTTCAAGGAATTTTGTGATAAACATGGGATCAATAGAGAATACACAATCCTAGGAACTCCACAACAAAATGGAGTAGTTGAGAGGAAAAACAGAACAGTTCAGCAAATGGCGAGGTCAATGATGAATGAGAAGAACATTAGTCAAACCTACTAGGTAGAAGCAATACACACAACAGTGTATATTCTTAAGAAGGACCACCTCAGACCACATAGTGACAAGACACCTTATGAACTATGGTATGGAAGACCTGCTTCAATAAAACACTTCAATGTCTTTGGGAGTAAGTGCTACATAAGGAATAATAATGAAAACCTTGGCAAGTATGATGATAGGGTTGATGGAGGCATCTTCTTAGGGTATGCTACAAACAGTAAAGGATACAAATTCTATAATAAGAGGCTTCATAAATTGGTTGATTGTATTGACACAAAAGTTGATGAAGGAGTCCCGGTAAGAGAAGTGAGCAATACTGAATGAACAACAAAGGATATAGTTGAAGATGAAGCTGAACAGGTCCAATAATTAGAACAAGAAGACTCTGAGTCAAATGAAGATGCAAATACTCAGGCATACTCAAATCAGAAGACAACATCTAATCCTTCCTCCAGAATTACTCAAAAGAATAATCCTGCAAGTCAGATAATTGGTGAGAAAGACAAAGGTGTACAAACCGACAGAAGGATAATAAAAAAAACCGAGCAATCACATATGGCATTCATATCCATGGTGGAACCCAAAAACTTCAATGAAGCCAATGAAGATGTAAATTGGTTAAAATCAATGAATGAGGAACTGGACTAGATTGAAAAGAATGACACTTGGGAACTCGTTCCTAGGCCAACAAATAAAAATGTAATATGATCCAAATGGGTCTACAAAAATAAAATGAATGAGCAAGTAAATATTGTAAGAAATAAGGCTAGATTGGTATGTAAAGGATAGGCTCAAATAGAAGGACTGGACATTGATGAAACATTTTCACCTGTAGCAAGATTAGAAGCTATTAGAATGTTTCTTTCCTATGCTTGTCATAAATAGTTTAAAGTCTATCAAATGGATGTCAAGTCAGCCTTTCTATATGGAGATCTGAAAGAAGAAGTCTATATGGAACAAACAGAGGGTTTCCATCTGTCAGATAACCTTGAATTTATCTGCAACCTAAAGAAATCCTTATATAGGTTGAAACAAGCTCCTCGTGCTTGATATCATAGAATGGATACGTATCTTCAAGACAAAGGGTTCAAGAGAGGAACAGTTGACAACAATCTATATATCAAAACAAAGGGTAATAATTTGCTCATTGTGTTGGTTTATGTAGATGACATCATTTTTGGTAGTAACAATGCTTCATTGGTACAATGGTTTGATTCTGCCATGCAGTATGAGTTTGAAATGTTTATGATAGGGGAACTATCATTTTTTCTTGGCCTACAAATTACTCAGAGGAATGAAGGAATATTTCTTTCTCAAGGAAAATATCTAAGAGAAATTCTGAAAAGGTTTCAAATGAAAGATTCTAAACCTATGAGCACACCTATGGTCACTGGATGTAATTTAAGAAAGGATGATGATTCACCTGATGTTGATCAGAGTTCATATAGGTCTATGATAGGTAGCCTATTGTACATCACATAATCCCGTCTAGACATAATGTATGTTGTTGGAATGGTAGGAAGGTATCATGCCGCACCTAAACAAAGTCATTTTTTATTTAGCTATGAAAAGAATATTCAGATACTTGAAAGGAACAATGGACTATGGCCTATGGTATCCTAGGAATCAAAAATTTCAACTATCATTCTATTTAGATGATGATTGGGATAATTGTGTGGATGAAAGGAAAAACACGAGTGGAGGTGCATTCTTCTTAGGAGATTCTCTTGTATCATGGTTGAGCAAGAAGCAAGGTTCCATTTCCTTATCAACTACATAAGATGAATACATTGCAGCTGCCACTTGTTGTACCCAAGTATTGTGGATGATTTAGACACTTGCATACTTGGAGGTAAAATATACTACACCGATCCCAATTCACTGTGATAATACCAGTGCAATTAGTGTGTCAAAGAACCCTATATTTCACTCCAAGAGCAAGCATATACCCATCAAGTATCACTTCTTGAGGGAACAGGTGAACAACACTGTTGTTTCTTTGCATTATATTCCATCCAAAGATTAGATTGCTGATATCTTCACTAAACCGCTTGCAAAATCTCAGTTTGAGTTTTTATGCCAGAAGTTGGGCATGATCCCTTCTCTCACCTAAGAGAGTCCATCCTGTCAGTGGGAGTATGTATTGGTTGAATATTTGATACCTCCGAAAAGCAGTGCAACAGCTCAAGGGGAGCATGTTTTCTTTGACATTGATGTCAAAGGGGGAGAAAAGGAGTAGTCTGGATCGAATGCTATAGTTGGAAGTCCAAGCCAAATAGCGTAGCCTTTTAGGGTTGCCATCACTGCCAAATGGGGAGATTGTTGGGATGTTTATAGGTAGAGATTTACTTATCATTGATGGCAAGAACAATGATGGAAAAAAGGTAAGCAAATATGAATATTATGCATAGACGAGAAAGATTAGAAGAGATAGCAATTTCCAAAAGCGCAGACGAGGATCAAAGGTCGAGGCCTTTGAGACATCAACATTCTTCCAAATCGAGAGGAAGTGAAAGTTCAAGAGGAGGAGCGACAGTGGCCGTCGGGATTAGTATCTAGATAGGAGGAGCATCAATGGTCGTTGGATCAGTATCCAGACAAGAGGAGCATGTAGAAAGATCGAGTCGTTGATCTGAGAACATGATCGATGAACAACGATTAGTTCGGGTCTAAAGATGCGAGGAGTTTACACTCAGGAAAGTTTGAGATTTGAAATCTCCGGAATGCAAATTTTCGTCAGCCATCGGATCAATTTTGAGTGGAAGGATAGGATAAGTTAGCAAAGTTGCATCGCAGAAAGATTGGGTCATTGATCCAATATCCTGATCGAATGAACAACATTCACTTTAGATAGAGAGATGCGAGGAGGTTACGCTCCTGAAAGTTTGTGATTTGAAATCCCTAGAATGTGAAGTTTCGTCAACCATCGGATTTGGAGGACAAAAGAGAATCGTTGGATCAGGGTTGTTGGTCAGCAAACCACGTTAGAAAAAGGGCATATGACAGACCATGTCAACAATTCCACGTCAGTATACACGTCATCCAATACACATGACGTCATCAAATGATGACAAGCCTCCAGAGGAAATTGGCTCGTGCCATGTCAACAAGTGATGTAAGCACATTACGTCACTTTGGGAGAATTGCTTTGGGAGCTTCAAATGTCAAAAGTCATGATGTCCCAAAGGACGAAGATCCAAAGTCGCTCTCAGTCGTCGATCTAAGATACTATCCTAACTGTTAGATCAAGGAGATGAACGCGTGTCACATCAAGAGATCTACTTCAACATCAACAAAAAAATGGGACAGACCATGTCAGCAGTCTACGTCAGCAAGGACATGAGGCACAGTCAGAGAATGACAAGTTTCAAGTTGAAATAAACATTTTAGGTATGTGCAAATCATGAATCTGAGTGACATGTGGAAAATAATTGGCTTGTGACACATCATCAAGTGATGAAAGAGTTACATCACTCCGAGAGTTTTACTTCGGGAGTTTTACCACCAACACTCCCCCAAAGACCCGAAGTCCTGAATGTCGGAGACCCGAAATGGACATGAGATGTCCGATCTAAAGATCACTTCGGAAGAAGTCTCATCCGTCGATCTACTCTAGTGGAAGGATAACATAAGTTGAAATCTCCGAAGTCCGGAGACCCGAGGAGATCTCGACCGTTAATCCGAGAGGGACACGCATAAGAGGCTAGTCAGCTCCGAGAAAATCAAAGTAAGGTTGAAAGGTTGGGAAGTTGAAATCTCCGAACCCCGAATACCCGAAGGGATTGTGACCATCGATCCAAAAGGGAAACACGTCGTTGGATCTTGGACTCCAGGTGAAATTCTCTGGGAGCAAGCGGAGTTTGACAATCGAAACTCCAGAAGCACGAAAGACAGAATCGATCTCATCCTTTGGTATGGAGGGACACGTTTCATATGATCGTTGAGACCAAGGATTACGTGTGGACAAAGGAAAGAAGGCAGATCCATTGATTGAAGAGGATAGATGTCAGCAGATCTTCGACTCCGGAAGATATCTAGTCAACAACAATAGGGTTTGAGAGTTGAAAGTCCTGGAGCCGGGATCACAAAGGAAACCTTAGTCGTTTATGGAGGAAAGAGAGATCTGGTCCACAGACTTGAGAGCACATATATGAATTGTTCGTTCAAGAGAACCGTCAATATCGTGAGATCGACGGTCATGGTCCATTGCGGGGCCAGAACATGCTCGGGCCTTAATTTTTCACGAGTGGGCCGCAATTGAAACCATGGTTTTTTTGAAAGGGAACTTGGCATCTCGAGGTAAATTGTGGAGTGAAAAATAGTTTGATTCAAATCACCCATGGATGTGCCCACAATCACATGGTCACATGAATCTCATAGCCCAAGGTCATATCGTGAAACAGAGCCAGTTCTCACTAGAAAGAAATCGGGAAGCGCCTTTTGAATAATCTCTTGGTCACCGCCGATGGTCATGTGAAGGAAGGGGCCTAGAAGCCAAATAAGCCATAGTTGAATGGATGTCACTGATAGAGAATATGAAGAGTCTCGATTTCCATAGAAGCTAAGGAATCCCAACATAACACCCAATGATTATGAACGCATGGAGCTAACCGCTAGGGATCACGAAGAGTTTCCATGATGGTCAGGCAGAGGACTCGACATGACAAAAACATGCAGAACAATGAAGTGAAGTAACACTATGAGGTAGCTATGCAGTTATGAGGAAGAGATGCAGTAAACAAGCACAAGGGAAGAACAATGACACTGTGAAGAGCATGCAGAGGCATTGCATATAGGACGTAGTTGGTGCACAGAGAATATAAAAACGCATAACAAAGAAGAGATGGGTGTTGTTGTTGAGTGTGCTTTATGTGGGTAGAAGCATGTAGTGTGCAGGAGCTGAAGAGCATAAGAAACAAGCAACATAAATGCATATCTGAGAGAAGAACAAAAAGCGCAGTAGACACGAGGAGAGATACAATGATGCAGGCAGAGCAGAGCAGTGATGAGACTGGTAAGCCATAGATAAATGTTGTATCACTATGATAAATTGAAAAAAGAAAATATTTATATTTGAGGGTGGTAGGGAGGTGCATGGGAGGGTTGATGTCCTCAAAGTCTCAAGTGGGTGCTTGAACATAGAGAGTTGTAGCTTCCATCTGGTTGTAGCCAGAAAAACCAGGGCAGTAGGGTGGTGCAAGGGAGAACTATTGTTCTCTGTTATACAGGTTGGTGCCTGTGTGACTGGAAGTTGGTGCTTCCATCCAGTTGGTGTTGGAACACTCAAGGAGTTGGTGCTTCCTTCTAGTGGGTGCTAGAGAAATTAGAGAGTTGGTTCTCTCAACAAGTTGCTGCTTGTAAAACAAATGTTGTAGCCTAAAGAGGAGTTGGAGCTCATAAGAATGATAATGTAAAGAAAATAAAGATTACTTATCATATGAAGAAGAAGAGGTTTTTCCCTTTATGGGTTTCCTCAAGAAATATCTGTCTCTGTTTATTGCATATGTGTGATTGATGTTTAATATTCTATTGCTTACTTCCCTACATCATTGTGATCGTCATTGAGTGTTCTGTAAAGAGTTTAAAATGGGCATAATTGTTTA
>SNQJ01S0040283.1:84858-109173 GCA_010110895.2 Picea sitchensis
CTGAGTCCGAAACTTCTCCCATGGGATTCTCATAGCCCGATCTATATTCTTGGAGATTTTCAGAGCATTTGGAGGCCTCCTTCATCAAGGATGAACCAACTAGGGTTTCAGTCATCCAGTGGGGCACACCATTCAGTGGAGGAATTCAGATCTACAGGGATTGAGAGTGGATTTGGGAATTTGGACATCTGGGTTGTCCTTATAGTTGCCCGATCTATCATTTGGCATATTTCTTGGGATGATTGGACAGTTTGAGTGCTTCAGCATTCTAGCAGGGCATGGCACTTTCCAACTTGGAGGTTGAGCATTAGTACGACTCATATCTACTTGATTCAGTCTTCATTGTATATCCAGCCTTTGGAGGATTATTTTGCATTGTCAGGAGCATTTTGTAGCAGCTCATAATTATTTCTTGTACGACCATCTGAGGTTTATACCAGATCGGCCATCTATTGTATTGATTTTACATTGCTCATAATAAAAAGGTCAGATCTTTGCTTGTGCTTCTACATCTTGAATATATTGTGATATTCATGTGTTGATGAATCTTGTATGCACTTAATAACTCAATAAATACCTGCACATCAATAGATCAATAGTAGTTAGTGATTCCATGAAATTTTTTGTCTTGGGATCATTACATGCAAGTGATTGTAAGAGGCTCTGTGCTGAGAGGAGTTGGCTCTGCGCCTTGACCTACTTTTGGGGAAGGTGGATCTGGTGCTTAGTGCACAGATCACATGTTCGTTGTGAAGCTAGGTTCTGTGGATTTGTGCATAGGAGTAGAGGAATGTAAGAAGATTGAAGACTAATAAAGAAGAAGAGAGGAATATTGGTGGATGTAGCCCTACACTGGGGTGAACCATGTATATCCTATGTCTTGATGTGCTTTGTGTGAAGTGGTTGGTGTTAATGATGTTGTTTGTATGTTTATCTGCTTAGTGAATTTATCTATATATATGTTGGATAGATCAATGGATTCTTAGTTCTTTATAGATGTTGATTATGGTATATTTGATCTAATGCTATGTGCTAAGTGAATGTGAGTACTTGATATTGATTATTACTGCGCTGATATGTAATTAGGGTTTAATCTGCGATGTGAATGAGAATGATGAACTAATGCATATGGTTGTCTAAGTGTTCTGTAAATTGTTATAATCATAGATCTGTGTCCCGGCTTGGTTGTAGACAACTGAGTCTTGCAACCCCCCCTTCTCCTACCTCGGGTGAGACTTCATCTGCTTCATAGTTGTTGCCGAAAGGGCCTGTAGTTAGGGTTTTGTTGGTGCGTTGATGAAGCGTTGAACCTTGGGTCTGCCCCTGTGCCAACATTGTGGCACTAGTGTTATCACAATTAATACCAATGGTATTATCATATCTTATTTGTAAATATTATAATTTTTTCTTCATCCAAAGAACTTGTGTGCAGTAGGATGCAACAACAATGTATTCTTCCTCTACTGTAAATAGTGATGTGTCTTTTTTTTTCTTACTTAGCCATGCTACCAAACATTTTCCTAAGAAACATCCTCATCCACTAGTGCTTTTCCTATCATCTATACTACGGACCCAATCTGCATCAGTGTATGCAGTTAGATTGAATTATTTATCTTTTGTATACCATAATCCAAGTTCTAAGGTTCTTTTAACATATCTGAATATTCTCTTTATTGCATTTAAGTGAGTTTCTTTAGGTGTGGATTGAAATCTCCCCACGATTCCTACAACCTACATGATGTCAGGTCTTGTAGTTGTTGAATAGAGAATACTTCCAACCATTGATCTGTACATCATTTGGTCCACTTTTGGTGAGTAATCTTATAGGCTTAGTTTACATCTAGTGACCATGGGAGTACTCATAGGTTTATTGTCTTCCATTTGGAATTTCTTTAGCATTTCTTTGATATATTTGGCTTGGAAAATGAATATTCATTTTTCTATTTGATTTACTTGTAAACCTAAGAAGAATGATAGTTCTCCTAGCATAGACATTTCAATTTCTTCTTGCATTTTGGTTGCAAACTTTCTTCTTAGTATAGTAAGATTACTACCAAATATGATGCCATCTACATATACCACCACAACAATCATGTTTTGATCCTCAATTTTGATGTATAAATTGTTTTCAGTAGTCCCTCTCTTATATCCTTGTTTTAGCAGGTGTTGGTCAAGCCTTAAGGACCATGCTCTAGGGGTTTGTTTAAGACCATATAGGGCCTTTTTTAGATTGCACACATAGTCCTAATTTTCGGTTAACATGAATCCTTCTGGTTTCTCAACATAGACTTCTTCTTCTAGTGTTCCATTAAGGAATGCTGACTTGACATCCATCTGATAGATTTTGAAATTTTTGAAGCATGCAAATGCCAGGAACATTCTAATGGCCTCAAGTCTTGGAGAAAAAGTCTCTTCAAAATCAATACCTTCTACTTGGGAATATCCTTTGCAAACTAATATGTCTTTGTTCTTTATAATCTCCCCATTTTCATTTAGTTTTCTCTTGAAGATCCACTTGGTTCCTACCACATTCTTTTCCTTGGGTCTTGGAACTAGTTCCCAAGTCTGGTTTTTCTCTATTTGGTCTATTTCTTCATACATTACTTTTATCCAATATTTACTTTCTATGGACTCTTTAAATTAATTAGGTTCTATCAAGGATAACATTGCTTGTTCTAACTCAAATGTGAGTTTCCTTATTGTTTCCACTCCCGCATTTTATCTCCAATAATCTGACTTTCAAGATGATTCTTTTGAACTCTTTTTTATGGAGATTTTGGCAAGGGTGTTTCTTCATTGTCTTGTTCATCAGTATACAGTTTGTTTTCCTGTTTTTTATTTTCATTATCTTCTTGCTGAGATTCTACATCATCATCTTCTTGTTGATATTTTTTATCAATTTTTGATATGTCTTGGGCTTTTCTCTTCTTTAGTTTTAGATCATCTATCTTTACATTTTCACTTTCCACTATATTTAGTAGTCTAAAATTATAACATATGTATTCTTTCTTATTAGGTGAATACCCTAAAAATAAGCCTTCATCAGATCTTGGATCAAAATTCCCTAAATTATCTTCATCATTCTTAATGTAACATTTACTTTCAAAAATTATAAAGTGTTTTATAGATGTTGGCCTGCCAAACCATAGTTCATAAGAATTTTTGTCATGGTTGGGTCTCAACTGAGCTCGATTAAGTATGTGGATTTTTGTGTAGATTGCATCTCTCCAAAATTTGTCTGGAAGCTTGGCTTCATTTAGCATGGTTCTTGTAGCTTCTTGAAATGTTATGTTTTTTCTTTCTACCACTCCATTTTGTTGAGGAGTCCTAGGAGCTTAAAACTATCTTTTGATACCATGTTTTTCACAAAATTGAATGAAATCTTTAGAGGTGAATTATCCTCCATTGTTTGATCTCTGACATTTAATTTTGAGATCTATTTCATTCTCTACAAGGGCTTTGTATGTTTTAAACTTCTCAAAGGCTTCTGATTTTTCTTTTAGAAAGTATACCTAGGTCAATCTTGTGTAATCAACAATGATCAACATAAAATAATGTTCACCATAAGTAATTTTAGTTCTGGTAGGTCCACATAGATCTGTGTGAATAAGTTCTAATGGCTTTGTTTTGGAATGCTCTTTTGTTTTGAACCTAACTCTTGTTTTCTTCCCTATTTGACAATGTTTACAAATAGGATTTGAAGGCTTTATAATCTTTAGAAGATCCCTTACTGCCTCCTTCTTATCGACTTTGATTAAGTTTTCAGAGCTTAGATGTCCCAACCTTCTATTCCATAGCCAAATTTCATCTTCTTTACCTAAACAAAATTTTTCTTCTCCTTCCATGTCAAGGATGTACACATTGTTGGATGTTCTTTGTGCGACTGCCACTAGCTTCCCTCTATCTTCTCTTCTTATCTCACATTTCTAAGAATCAAATGTAAGTATGTGACCTTGATCACATGTTTCACTTACACTTAGGATATTAGGCTTAAGATTTTCTACTAAAAGTACATTTTTTGTTTTTTCTTTGGCCTTGTTATTCTCTAGGCTAACAGTGCCTTTTCCAAGTATCTTGGCTGACACGTTATCTCCAAAGGTGGATTTTACTCTTTCTTTCTTTGCTAAATTGAGAAATTTTCTTTGATATCCAATCATGTGTTCAGAACATCCATTGTCTATATACCACTGACATCCATTGTTTTTGGCATACAAGGCTACTTTACACTTTGTTTTCTCTACATGTTTTTTCTTCCATACTTTTTTATTCTTGATATTATTTATCTCTTTGACATACTTTTAAATCTACATTCATTGGCTTAATGTCCATAGTTATTACATTTGAGGCATTCCATATTGTAATCTTGTAATGGAGAGAATGAATTATAGTTTCTTTTATATGTATTGAACTTCTGACTTCTTTGGACATTTTTTGGATTGTGCCTTTTATAAGCGTTAAAATGTACTAATTTGTGTCCAAAATTGTTGCAGGAATAGCAATATCCAAGGAAGATATACTGATATCTATTATAGGGATTTCTTCTAGTGATTGTATTCTTCTGGTAATCTTTTTCTTTAGTAGGGTATGTTGATTTATGTTTATTTGCGACGATCTCCATTGGAATCATCCTTGTCTTATTATTTTTTCTTCTTAAGGGGTTTTTAAGAGTATCTGCATAACTGATTGGTATTTGTATAGGTCCTTGTGATGTAGAAGTTGAGCCTTGGGTGTATCCCAACCCATTCTTTTTATTTGGTGACCTCTGACTACTGATAATTTCATCCAATATCTTTGAACTATTTTCAAATTTTGATCCCTTCTTTTCTTTTTCAAGTTCACCTTTTAGCAGCTCAATCTCATCTTCTAGCTTCTCACATACTTTTTGTCTATCATTGATTTGTTCTAAAATGACTTCTTCAATTCTATTAGCTTTCAAGAGTTGGGACTTTAAATCACTGATGATTTGCTCTAATTCTTTTATAGTTCTTGATGCATATATTTCTCTTGATTGATGTGATTCTTAAAATTCTTGAAGTTGTGTCTGTTAGCAATGAAAGTCACACTTTGAATGCTAAAGTGTAAGCTCAACACCCATTATAATATAAAATATAATTTTGGTTTTGAATAGGTGGATCATCAATATGGAGAAAGAAAGGGAGAGGGAAACAAACTGCAGATCAGTAGGTTGCACCAATGGGCAATGGAGTCATAAACATTCTACTCATCAAAGGCATTAAAGCTGCTAAACAAAAAACAAGATTATATGTTGATATATTGAAGAATGAAGAAGGGAAACATAAGATAGAATGGTCACTAAACAAATATCCTCTCAGTTTAATAAATCAACAAGTACTTGAATAAAACAATGACTGATGGGAAAAAATACAATAGATCTGATGTTGCTTAGGGATCCATAAATCATTGGCAGCTTTTGATCCTCAAATCTGCAATATATTCAAATAAGAAGATATATAAACAAAAGAATTACAATCTGAAATCACATCTCTCATAAGTCTCCAATAGCAGTAATGGTTACAATCATAAAATTCCCACAGGCTTACAAATGAACACACACAGGGAAACCGCCTGCTCCTACTCTCTCTAGCCTCTCTTGGCTCATGAATCCAACCCTTATCCAAGAGATCTCTCCTTCATTAAATATAAAATAGCATCCAAATATCCTTAGGAGGTCTAATCCCATCTCCTCCATTGGATTCTAAGCCTTGGAGATAGGTGGAAACAATCAAAGAGACAAAAATCCAACAAACTGCTAATTTTCAGGAAATTGTTGGAAGTCATTAATAAATTGTTTCCACCTCACTGCATGAGGTATTTAATGGAGATAAAACTTAGGTACAGGTGTCCCTTGGCATCTAACTGATCCTTGAGAATCCATTCGAACCCTCCTTGACAGGTGGAAACCTTCCAACAAGGCGAATAACCAATCAGCTATGCAAAACAAAGAATTGGCAGCACATTTTGTAGCACACTAGTGTTTAAATTGTTTCTTTCAAATTCCAAATTGGGTTAGGATGAAATTTGGACAATAAGTCAAAAAGGATATCATTTTCCTCCACAACAAATTTCACAGAAACCCACTTCGTTGTTTGGGTTTTAGAAAGTATACCTAGGTCAATCTTGTGTAATCATCAATGATCAACATTAAATAATGTTCACCATAAGTAATTTTAGTTCTTGTAGGTCCAAATAGATCTGTGTGAATATGTTTTAATGGTTTTGTTGTGGAATGCTCTTTTGTTTTGAACCTAACTCTTGTTTTCTTCCCTATTTGACAATGTTTACAAATAGGATTTGAAGGCTTTATAATCTTTGGCAGATCCCTTACTGCCTCCTTCTTATTGACTTTGATCAACTTTTCAAAGATTAGATGTCCCGACCTTATATTACATAGCCAAATTTCATCTTCTTGACCTAAACAACATTTTTCTTCTCCTTCCATGTCAAGGATGTACACATTGTTAGATGTTCTTGGTGCAAATGCCACTAACTTCAATGTATCTTCTCTTCTTATCTCACATTTCTAAGAATCAAAGGTAAGTACGTGATCTTGATCACATGTTTGACTTACACTTAGGATATTAGGCTTAATATTTTCTACTAAAACTACATTTTTTGCTTTGGCCTTGTTATTCTCTAGGCTAACAGTGCCTTTTCCAAGTATCTTGGCTAACATGTTATCTCCAAAGGTGGATTTTCCTCTTTCTTTCTTTGTTAACTTGAGAAATTTACTTTGATCTCCAGTCATGTGTTTAGAACATCCATTGTCTATATACCACTGACATCCATTGTTTTTGCATACAGGGCTACTTTACACTCTGTTTTGTCTACATGTTTTTTCTTCCATACTTTTTTATTGTTGGGAATATTTATCTCTTTGAAATACTTTGAAAATTTACATTCATTGGCTTCATGTCCATAGTTATTACATTTGAGGCATTCCATATTGTAATCTTGTAATGGAGAGAACGAATTATAGTTTCTTTTATATGTATTGAACTTCTGACTTCTTTGGACTTTGTGCCCAAAATTGTTGCAGGAATAGCAATATCCAAGGAAGATATATTGATATCTATTATAGGGATTTCTTCTAGTGATTGTATTCTTCTGGTCATATTTTTCTTTAGTAGGGGATGCTGATTTCTTTTTATTTGGGAGGATATCCAATGGAATCATCCTTGTCTTATTATCTTTTCTTCTTAAGGGGTTTTTAAGAGAATCTGCATAATTGATTGGTCTTTTTATAGGTCCTTGTGATGTATAATTTGAGCCTTGGGTGTATCCCAACCCATTCTTGTTATTGGGTGACCTCTGACTACTGATAATTTCATCCAAGATCTTTGAACTATCATCAAATTTTGATCCCTTCTTTTATTTTTCAAGTTCACCTTTAGCAGCTCAATCTCAGCTTCTAGCTTCTCACATACTTGTTTTCTATCATTGAGTTGTTCTAAAATGACTTATTCAATTCTATTATCTTTCAAGAGCTGGGAATTTAAATCACTGATGATCTGCTCTGATTCTTCGATAGTTCTTGATGCATATATTTCTCTTGATTGATGTGATTCTTAAAATTCTTGAAGTTGTGTCGATTAGCACTGAAAGTCACACTTTGACTGCTAAAGTGTAAGCTCAACACCCATCATAATGTAAAAGATAATTTGGTTTTGAATAGGTGGATTAGAAAGATGGAGAAATAAAGGTAGAGGGAAACAAACTGCAAATCAGTAGGCTACACCAATGGGCAATGGAGTCATAAACATTCTACTCATTGAAGGCACTTCAACTGCTCAACAAAAAACAAGATTATATGTTGATAGATGGAAGAATGAAGAAGGAAAACATAAGATAGAATGTTTACTAAACAAATATCCTCTTAGTTTAATAAATCAACAAATACTTGAATAAAACAATGGCTGATGGGCAAAAATACTACAGATCCTCTGCTGCTTAGTGATCCATAAATCATTGGCAGCCTTTGATCCTCAAATATGCAATATATTGAAATAACAGGATATATAAACAAAATAATTACAATCTGAAATCACAGCTCTCATGAGTCTCCAATAGAAGTAATTCTTACAATCATAAAATGCCCACAGGCTTACAAATGAACACACACAAGGAAATTGTCTGCTCCTACTCTCTCTAGCCTCTCTTGGCTCATGAATCAAACCCTTATCCAAGAGATCTCTCCTTAATTAAATAGAAAATAACATCCAAATATCCTTAGTAGGTCTAATCCCATATCCTCCATTGGATTCTAAGCCTTGGAGATAGGTGGCAACAATCAAAGAGACAAAAATCCAACAAACTACTAATTTTTCAGGAAATTGTTGGAAGTCATTAATAGATTTTTTCCACCTCACTGCATGAGGTCTTTAATGGAGATAAAAATTAGGTGCAGGTGTCCCTTGACATATAAATGATCATTTATAAGACATTTGAACCCTCATTGACAGGTGGCAACCTCCCAACAAGTCAAATATCCAATCAGCTATGCAAAACAAATAATTGGCAGCACATTCTGTAGCGCACTAGTGTTTAAATTTTTTCTACCAAACTCCAAATTGTGTCAGGCTGAAATTTGTATAGTAAGTCAAAAAGAATATCATATTCCTACACAAAAAACTTCAGAGAAACCCACTTCATCGTTTGGGTTTTATGATCAAATCTCTAACAATAGCTACTATAGGAAATTCCATAGCGCCACTCCTAAAATGGCTCTGCAGATTTCCTAGCGCCACTTTTGTGTCTAATATCTCTCTAACCATAACACATTTTTAAAAAATGAGATATGTTTTTGTTATTTGGTATGTGATGAACAAAAACCTCCTCCATTTTTCAAAAATACCTTCCCATTTGTTCATAATCCAAGTTTTAAGTTAGTCACTCAAAACTTGAAGAAGTGCCGCGTCGTGGGTTGCACTGTGCAAAAGGGTTGCACTGCTCCCAAAATGCAACAAAACCCTCGTTTTTTTCACAATTTTTTCTCTTTTTGAGTTTTCAGGATGGTGTTGATGGTGTGCTTTGGCTAGGTGATTCTATTGCGCCTTTTGGTAGCGCAACTACAAAAGGATCTGTGTAGATGATTTTGTAGCGCCAGGTGCTACAAAATCTCTATGTTTTTTTCAGTGTTATGCAATGAATCCTCAAAAACAAAAAAAGTCTTAGTAGATAGGCTATGAGTCTGTAAATGCCTCCAGTAGGTGAAAATATGATATTTCCATGAACACTTCAAAAATATAAGGATGAATGACCCATTACAACTAAATGTGACCCTTTACAACTTCATGTGATAACATTGGCTCCACAGGGGATAGATTCCTCCTTGTGAGGCTCTAAGAACTATTGCAACTCTAGTGCCTTAGATGTTAGGCTATGGAGTCATCTGTGCAAACAAACTTTGATACCACCACTTATTCATGAAAACTAAAAAACCCGCTACAAACTGAAGGAAAGTAAAGCTCGAGAAGTGAGCTTATTACCTATGCTACCCTACCCTAACCAAAATTGCAACTTGGTCAAGTAAAAAAATATTTCCATAGTAACCATTCAAGTAACTTGATGACTGAAATGATATCATCTATGTCACTGATAAATGAATAATAATAGAAGTATAGAAGCAATGACATAAACTCCTTCATAAAATCATACTCACCCATGAGTATCAGTGACATAATGCAATTTGAAATTTTTAGAAAATATGAAACATAAGACTCTAACAAGGCTGCAAATGGATCCTTAAAACAAGATCAGAAGCATGTTGATCCACAAAAAATAACTGCTCATTCGTAAATACCTTTCTTCTTGCAAATAAATGATCTTCTTGTAAATAAATGACCTTCTTGTTCTTTCGAAACCAACTCTTTATCATCAACAATTGCAGTCTCTTCGTCATAAGAATGATCACATGATAATTGTACAGCAGGATTTAAAGCATCATAATTATGATCAACCAAGAACATATAGTTATCTATGCAATCATCCACTACTACATGCTCAAAATGGTCTGAAACCTGATCATAATCTTAATATGCATTCCTTTCCATAGACAAATTTGCAAATATTGAAGAACATGATTCCAAATGTGAATCATACTTACATCCTTATTGTCGTTCCATATCTGATTTATACTTGTTGTCTTCTTGCTCAAAATATGAAACATACTGACAATCTTCCTGCTCATGTACATGCAAATTTTTAGAATATGCTTGCATACGAATCCTCTTTCTAGCACAGATGTTCTCCTCAACTTCTTCAACATCTTCAAATAAGCATCTTAAAGATGAATATTTCCTTTCTCTCAGGAGAAGGACAATATCTGAATGCTGAGCCATTTGATAGTACACCATGGAAACAATCTTGAAAGGTTGGATTTCCACTAACATGCTATGATAAACACTGTAAAAGCTCATGATGAAGACATCCAAGGATTCATCTTCCCCTCTCCTCATAGCATTAAAATCATCCAAGTATTGATCAAGGGACTTGTTCTCACCCCAACACTTTAAAAATGCATTGCATAGCTCGATCCAAGAACCAATGGAATCGGCTCCCAAACCTTTAAACCACACAACAACATCTCCAAACAAATATTTGGAGAACAACCTCATGGTAACATCATCATGATCTATCTCAAAATGATCAACAAAGTTCTCAAAGGCCTCCAAATGCCTCTCAGTTGTAACACGGCCTTTTCCAAAGAACCGAGGAAGATACTAAAGGAAATCAAGAGGATAAGGATGAAGGTGATATGGCAGCCTTAAAGGTTTAAACATCTTGTCTCTGATTCTAGTTTGAAAACTAGTGGGTTGGATATGAGGTTTAACAAGATGATGGCAAGGTTCAACAATAACAGTATAAGATGATGAGATTTGAGAAGGATTTGAATCAATTTAAACATCCTCTAGGTTACAAGGATGATCAAATTCAGGAGGGATTTGAATACAAAGCTCATGCTTATGAATAGGCAGAGATGAGGATACAAGATCAACATCTACAAAACAGGAAGAAGGCGGGTCTTCTTCTTTCAAGGATGGATATATAAAGGAAATTTGGTGATCATCCGAATAAAAAAAGCACAAGCTGATTCTCTTTATATGTAAAGGAAAAGATAGGAAAGAGATGATAAAAAAGAACATGAGTTAATGTAGAAAACTAATGTAATGATACATGGTTTTACATTTCTGCCCCTTCATATTTTTGTCAACGGGATCCTCCCCAGTGGATTCTTTGATTGTGGAGTCGTCAGGTAGATAATACAGTCAGCTTTTTTTTGTGTTTGTCCCTCTCTTGTCTTCCATTAAGAGATGGATCTATGTCGTTCTTCCCAAGGAGATCTTCAATCTACTCAAATCCATCCCTGACAGCGGCAGCAAAAATATTAGCACTGAAAGTCACACTTTGACTACTAAAGTATAAGCTCAACACCCATCATAAAGTAAAATATAATTTTGGTTTTGAATAGGTGGATCAAAAATATGGAGAAAGAAAGGGAGAGGGAAAAAAACTGCAGATTAGTAGCTACACCAATGGGAAATGGAGTCATAAACATTCTACTCAATGAAGGCACTAAATATTCTCAATAGAAAACAAGATTATATGTTGATAGATGGAAGATTGAAGAAGGAAAACATAAGATAGAATGTTCACTAAACAAACGTCTTCTCAGTTTAATAAATGAACAAATACTTGAATACAAAAATGATTGATGGGAAAAAATACACTAGATCATCTATTGCTTGGGGATCCATAAATCATTAGAAGCCTTTGATCCTCAAATATGAAATATATTCAAATAAGAAGATATATAAACAAAATAATTACAATCTGAAATCACAACTCCCATGAGTCTCCAATAACAATAATGCTTACAATCATAAAATGCCCACAAGCTTACAAATGAACACACACAGGGAAACTGCCTACTCCTACTCTCTCTAGCCTCTCTTGGCTCATGAATCCAACCCTTATCCAAGAGCTGTCTCCTTCATCAAATATAAAATAGCATCCAAATATCCTTAGGAGGTCGAATCCCATCTCCTCCATTGGATTCTAAGCCTTGGAGATAGGTGGCAACAATCAAAGAGACAAAAATCCAACAAACTGCTAATTTTCAAGAAATTGTTGGAAGTCATTAATAAATTGTTTCCACCTTACTGCATGAGGCCTTTAATGGAGCTAAAAATTAGGTGTCGGTGTCCCTTGACATATAAATTATCCTTGAGAATCCATTCTAACCCTCCTTGATAGGTGGCAACCTCCCAACAAGGCGAATATCCAATCAGCTATGCAAAACATAGAATTGACAGCACATTCTGTAGTGCACCAGTGTTTAAATTGTTTCTCTCGAATGCCAAACTGGGTCAGGCTGAAATTTGGAAAACAAGTCAAAAAGAATATCACCACAAAACATTTCAGAGAAACCCACTTTGTCATTTGGGTTTTATGATCAAATCTCTAAAAGTAGATGCTACAGGAAATTCCGTAGGGCCACTCCTAAAACAACTCTGCAGTTTTCATAGTGCCACTTCTGTGTCTAATATCTCTCTAACCATAACACATTTTACAAAAATGAGAGATTTTTTTTTTATTTGGTATGTGATGAAAAACAACCTCCTCCAGTTTTCAAAAATACCTTCCCATTTGTTCATAATCCAAGTTTTAATTTAGTCATTCAAAACTTGCAAAAGTGCTGCATCGAGGGTCACACTGTGCAGAAGGGTCGCACTGCTCCCAAAATGCAACAAAACCCCCGTTTTTTTCACAATTTTTTCTCTTTTTGAGTTTGCAGGATGGTGTTGATGGTGTACTTTGGCTAGGTGATTATGTTGCGCCTTTTGGTAGCGCAACTACAGAACAGTCTGTGTAGACGATTTTGTAGCGCTAGGTGCTACAAAATATCTATGTTTTTTCAGTGTTATGCAATGAATCCTAAAAAAAAAGAAGTCTTAGTAGATAGGCTATGAGTTTGTAAAAGCCTCCAGTAGGTGAAAATATAATATTTCCCTGAACACTTCAAAAATATAAGGATGAATGACCCATTACAACTACATGTGACCCTTTACAACTTCATGTGACAACATTGGTTCCATAGGGGATAGATTCCTCCCTGTGAGGCTCTAAGAACTGTTGCAGATCTAGTGCCTTAGATGTTGGGATATGGAGTCATATGTGCAAACAACCTTTGATACCACCACTTATTCATGAAAACTGAAAAACCCGCTACAAACTGAAGGAAAGTAAATCTCGGGAAGTGAGCTTATTACCTATGCTACCCTACCCTAACCAAAATTGCAACTTGGTCAAGTAAAAGAAGATTTCCCTAGTAACCATTCAAGTAACTTGATGACTGAAATGATCTCATCTATGTCACTAATCAATGAATAATAATAGAAGTATAGCAGCAGCGACATATACTCCTTCATAAAACCATACTCACCCATGAGTATCGGTGAAATAATGCAATTTGAAATTTTCAGAAAATCTGAAACATAAGACTCTAACAAGACTGCAAATGGATACTTAAAAACAAGATCATAAGCATGTTGATCCACAGAAAATAACTTCTCATTCGTAAATGCCTTTCTGCTTGCAAATAAATGACCTTCTTGTTCTTTCAAAACCAACTCTTTATCATCAACAATTGCAGTCTCTTCTTCATAAGAATGATCACATGATAATTGCACAACAAGATTTAAAGCATCATAATTATGATCAACCGAGAACATATAGTTATCTATGCAATCAACCACTACTACATGCTCAAAATGGTCTGAAAACTGATCCTAATCTTGATATGCATTCCTTTCCATAGAAAAATATACGAATATTGAAGAACCCGATTCCAAATGTGAATCATACTTACAACCTTGTTGTTGTTCCAGATCTGATTTATACTCGTTGTCTTCTTGCTCGGAAGCCCACTTTGTCGTTTGGGTTTTATGATCAAATCTCTAACAGTAGATGCTACAAGAAATTCAATGGCGCCACTCTTAAAGCAACTCTGCAGATTTCGTAGCACCACTTTTGTGTCTAATATCTCTCTAACCATAACACATTTTGCAAAAATGAGAGATTTATTTATTTATTTGGTATGTGATGAAAAGCAACCTCTTCCAGTTTTCAAAAATACCTTCCCATTTGTTCATAATCCAATTTTTAAGTTAGTCACTCAAAACTTGCAGAAGCGTCGCATCGTGGGTCGCACTGTGCAGAAGGGTCGCACTGCTCCAAAAATGCAAAAAAACCCACATTTTTTTCACATTTTTTTCTCTTTTTGAGTTTGCAGGATGGTGTTGATAGTGTACTTTGGCTAGGTGATTATGTTGCGCCTTCTGGTAGCGCAACTACAGAATAGTCTTTGTAGACAATTTTGTAGCACCAGACGCGTTTTTTTAGTGTTATGCAATGAATCCTCAAAAACAAGAAAAGTCTTAGTAGATAGGCTACGAGTCTGTAAATGCCTCCAGTAGATGAAAATATAATATTTCACTGAACACTTCATAAAAATAAGTATGAATGACCCATTACAACTACATGTGACCCTTTACAACTTCATGTAATAACATTGGCTCCATAGGGGATAGATTCCTCCTTGTGAGGCTCTAAGAACTACTGCAGCTCTAGTGCCTTAGATGTTGGGCTATGGAGTCATCTGTGAAAACAACCTCTGATACCGCCACTTATTCATGAAAACTGAAAAACCGACTACAAATTGAAGTAAAGTAAAGCTCGGGAAGTGAGCTTATTACCTATGCTACCCTACCCTAACCAAAATTGCAACTTGGTCAAGTAAAAGAAGATTTCCATATTAACCATTCAAGTAACTTGATGACTGAAATGATCTCATCTATGTCATTGATCAATGAATAATAATATAAGTATAGCAGTAGCGACATAAACTCCATAAAGCCATACTCACCCATGAGTATCGGTGAAATAATGCAATTTGAAATTTTCAAAAAATATGAAACATAAAACTCTAACAAGGCTACAAATGGATCCTTAAAAACAAGATCATAAGCATGTTGATCCACAGAAAATAACTTCTCATTCATAAATTCCTTTCTGCTTGCAAATAAATGACCTTCTTGTTCTTTCGAAACCAACTCTTTATCATCAACAATTGCAATCTCTTCTTCATAAGAATGATCACATGATTATTGTACAGCAGGATTTAAAGCATCATAATTATGATCAGCCAATAACATATAGTTATCTATGCAATCAGCCACTATTACATGCTCAAAATGGTCTGAAAACTGATCATAATCTTGATATGCATTCCTTTCCATAGACAAATCTGAAAATATTGAAGAACCTAATTCCAAATTTGAATCATACTTACATCCTTGTTGTTGTTCCATATCTGATTTATACTCTTTGTCTTCTTGCTCGGAATCTAAAACATTCTTACAGTCTTCCTGCTCATGTACATGCAAATTTTCAGAATATGCTTGCATACGAATCCTCTTGCTAGCATGGATGTTCTCCTCAACTTCTTCAACATCTTCAAATAAGCATATTAAATATGGAGATTTCCTTTCTCTCAGGAGAAGGACAATATCTAAATGTTGAGCCATTTCATAGTACACCATGGCAGCAATCTCGGAAGGTCGGATTTCCACTAGCATGCTATGATAAACACTGTAAAACCTCATGTTGAAGACATCCAAGGATTCTGCTTCCCCTCTCCTCAAAGCATTAAAATCATCCAATTATTGATCAAGGGACTTGTTCTCACCCCAACACTTTAAAAATGCATTGCATATCTTGATCCAAGAACCAATGGAATCGGCTCCCAAACCTTTAAACCACACAACAACATCTCCAAACAAATATTTGGAGAACAAACTCATGGTAACATCATCATGAACTATCTCAAACTGATCAACAAAGTTCTCAAAGGCCTCCAAATGCCTCTCATTTGTAACATTGTCTTTTCCAGAGAACCGAGGAAGATACTCAAGGAAATCAAGAGGATAAGGATGAAGGTGATATGACAGCCTTAAAGGTTTAAACTTCTTGTCTCTAATTCTAGTTTGAAAACTAGTGGATTGGATATGAGGTTTAACAAGTTGATGGAAAAGTTCAACAGTAACAGTAGAAGGTGATGAGATTTGAGAAGGTTTGAATCAATTTAAACGTCCTCTAGGTTACAAGGATGATCAAATTTAGGAGGGATTTGAATACAAAGCTCATCCTTATGAATAGGCAGAAGTGAGGATACAAGATCAACATCTACAACACATGCAGAAGGCAGGTCTTCTTCTTTCAAGGATGGATATATAAAGGAAATTTGATGATCATCCGAATTAAAAAGCACAAGATGATTCTCTTTATATGTAAAGGAAAAGATAGGAAAGAGTTGATAAAGAAGAACAAGAGTTCATGTAGAAAACTAATGAAATGATACATGGTTTTACACTTCTGCCCCTTCATATTTCTGTCAATAGGATCCTCCCCAGTGGAGTCTTTGATTGTGGAATCATCAGGTAGATAATATAGCCAGATTTTGTTTGTGTGTGTCCCTCTCTTGTCTGCCATCAAGAACTGGATCTATGCCATTCTTCTCAAGGAGCTCTTCAATCTGCTCAAATCCGTCCCCGACAACGGCGCCAAAAATGTTAGCACTGAAAGTCACACTTTGAATGCTAAAGTGTAAGCTCAGCACCCATCAGAAAGTAAAACATAATTTTGGTTTTGAATAGGTGGATCAGAAATATGGAGAAAGAAAGGGAGAGGGTAGCAAACTGCAGATTAGTAGGCTACACCAATGGGAAATGGAGTCATAAACATTCTACTCTAAAGCTACTCAACATAAAACAAGATTATATGTTGATAGATGGAAGATTGAAGAAGGAAAACATAAGATAGAATGTTCACTAAATAGATATCCTCTAAGTTTAATAAATCAACAAATACTTGAATAAAACAATGATTGATGGGCAAAGATACAGTAGATCCTCTACTGCTTAGGGATCCATAAATCATTGGAAGCCTTTGATCCTCAAATATGAAATATATTCAAATAAGAATATATATAAACAAAAGAATTACAATCTGAAATAACAACTCTCATGAGTCTCCAATAGCAATAATGCTTACAATCATAAAATACCCACAAGCTTACAAATGAACACACACAGGGAAACTGCCTGCTCCTACTCTCTCTAGCCTCTCTTGGCTCATGAATCCAACCCTTATCTAAGAGTTGTCTCCTTCATTAAATAAAAAATAACATCCAAATATCCTTAGGAGGTCGAATCCCATATCCTCCATTGGATTCTATGCCTTGGAGATAGGTGGCAACAATCAAAGAGACAAAAATCCAACAAACTGCTAATTTTCAAGAAATTGTTGGAAGTCATTAATAAATTGTTTCCACCTCACTGCATGAGGTCTTTAATGGAGATAAAACTTATGTGTCGGTGTCCCTTGACATATAAATTATCCTTTAGAATCCATTCGAACCCTCCTTGATAGGTGGAAACCTTCCAACAAGAAGATTATCCAATCAGCTATGCAAAACATAGAATTGGCAGCACATTATGTAGTGCACTAGTGTTTATGTTGTTTCTCTACAATGCCAAACTAGGTCAGGCTGAAATTTGGACAACAAGTCAAAAAGGATATCATATTCCTCCAAAAAACATTTCAGAGAAACCCACTTTGTCATTTGGGTTTTATGATCAAATCTCTAACAATAGATGCTACAGGAAATTCCATAGCACCACTTCTAAAATGTCTCTGCAGATTTCGTAGCACCACTTTTGTGTCTAATATCTCTCTAACCATAACACATTTTGCAAAAATGAGAGAGCTTTTTGTTATTTGGTATGTGATGAAAAACAACCTCTTCCAATTTTCAAAAATACCTTCCCATTTGTTCATAATCCAAGTTTTAATTTAGTCACTCAAAACTTGCAGAAGCATCGTGTCATGGGTTGTACTATGCAGGAGGGTCACACCGTGGGTTGCACTTCTCCAAAAATGAAACAAAACCCTCTTTGTTTTCACAATTTTTTCTCTTTTTGGCTAGGTGATTCTGTTGCGCCTTTTGGTAGTGCAAGTATAGAAAAGTCTGTGTAGATGATTCCTTAGTGCCAGGCGCTACGAAATCTCTGTGTTTTTTCAATGTTATGCAATGAATCCTCAAAAACACAAAAAATCTTAGTAGATGGACTATGATTCTGTAAATGCCTCCAGTAGGTGAAAATATAATATTTCCCTAAACACTTAAAAAAATATAAGGATAAATGACCCATAACAACTACATGTGACCCTTTACAACTTCATGTGATAACAATTCCCTAAGTATCTTGTTCTTCTTTTTATACTTTCTTAGCTCCTCCGGTGTAACAACCCAATTATATTATTTAATTTTCATAGTTGTCAATTTAAATTTAATTAATTATTAAAATAAATTCAATAACTCTTTTTATTATTTTATTAGTAAATGGTAGGTGAAGTAATTAATGAAGGGATAAGGTTGTTGGGGAAGTAATAAGGGGGATAAGGTAGGTTGAGGAATTGAATGAGAGGGTAGGATAAGAAAGAGGGAAGGGGACTTGGAGGGGGGGTCTCATTTTGTTTTGAAAAAAATTCTACAAGTGGTGGAAGAGAAGCAGGAAAATTGAGAGAACAGATTGTTTTGGGAACTCTCACAGGGCACTGTTGTTGCTGAGAACTTTGGGCTTGGGGGCTAGGAAACTGCAAGGATTCCTGGAGCTAGGGAGCCGAAGAGGTTGTTCCTAGTTAGCTGGGAGGTTAATATTCAGTTGGGCAGTTTGAGAAAGATCAAGAAGAAGAGAACCAAGGACTAAATCAGCCAACCTGCGGGTCGAGGTATGTATTTTATTATGTTGTTGTTATGATTATGTTGAGTTATGTATTTTATTATTTTGTTGTTGTGATTATGTTGTTTATCAGTTTACTCCTAGTATAAAGAAAAACCATGAAAGAAACCCATAAATTAAACTGTAGATTATTTCAGTAGGAAACAAAAAAATAGATATTTATTTATTATTGAGGCCCTAAAATAGGAAGGCCTCACATCTAGAGCACTAATCAATTCAGCTTCTATATATACTTCACCTTCACTTTCAGAGTTTTATTCATTATTTATATTATTATTTTGAGTGTTTATTCCCATAAATAGAAGCTTTGAATCTTCATCTTCACTTATGTCTGACGAGCTGATGTCTTTTTTGGAGTAGAAGTTTTTCTTTTTCTTATAAAATTTCTTCTTGTATTGGTTTTTCTGATTGTGGGCTTCTTCATCATTATAATCCTCCTGCTTGGGATAGGGACTTTTGTTAGCAGAGTGTCTGATTCTTCCACAGTTGAAACAATTGAAGGGTAACTTTTCTTTATATCTTCCAAATTCTTTAAGGAGTTTATTTATAAAGTTGGCCTCTTCTACATATGATATGTCTGACTGATCTTCATTAGACATATTTTCATGTTTCTTCTTTCCTTTAGATGCTTTAAAGGTTATTTCTCCTTTTGATGTTTTTTTGTTCCCTGTTCTCATCTCATATGTTGTAAAAATTCCATAAAGTTGATCTACTGTGAGCTTGTCAAGTTCCGGTCTATCCTCAATTGAGGAAATATTGGCATCATATCCCATAGGTAATGACCCTAAGATTTTTTTTACAATAGGTTTATCGTTGAGTTCTTCTTTTACTGCTCTGATTGAGTTAACTACCTCATCTACCCTATGAAATAATTCAACAATGTTCTCTTTATTAGCAACAATTTTTGTCTTGGGCACAAAAGTACCCAGGTCTACAAGTTGCATGAGAAGTGCCCAAGGGCAGCACGAAAGAATCTCTTTTTAGATTACAAGTCAAGCGAGCAGGCGAAGTTTTGTTGTCAAGCGGCCGAGACCCATCTATAAAGCTGATCAATTGTCACCAGGATCTCGGGGCTACCAAGTTACTCGAGATATAGCATCAGAGAAGGCACCTATATTTCAAAGACAAAATCTAGGTTGTCCGATCCAGTGATGCATGGCACAAGATCTAGTCACGTCGGCATATCGACATTCGGGAGTTTGAAGGGTAAAAGTTCCTTGTCATCTCACATCTCGAAACCCCGAAGCGCTGAAACCACCTAGAGTCGGGTCCATGGTTTTGGCGCCTGGTCACAAAGGAGCAGGCCTGGAGGAGGAGTGCTAAGGTTTATCATTTGGCAAGACGGGTCCCAAAGAGCCGAGAGCGATCTTAGTTGTTCATCTCGGAGGGACGCGTGGTGCGCGATTAGGCTCTTTGCCTTTTCTCCCATCGCGACTTCAAAGCGCAAGGAGCAGCTCTTTCATATCCCCGAGATGCGAAGCATCGAAGACATCCCGGGCCTGGGCCCACAGTATTACCGAATTAGTTTAGGACCATCAGATCAAAGAGGGGCACATGGCACCCATTAGGCCCTCTCGACATTTCACCCATCGCAACTTTGAAGAGAAAGGATCTACTCCTTCCTATCCACGAACCCCGAAACGCCGAAATCACCTTTGAAGATAGGCACAAGGTCACAGTCTGTAGTCACTTGGAGGCGATAGAAAGAGCTGTGCAAAGGGCCAAAGCGCTGGGTATAGCTGCAGAAGGGATCACTGTGTTCTCCAGGTGCCAGTACAACTTGATCTGAGCCCTGATACCTGCTTGGAGTAAATGAAGAAGAGAGAAGGTGGTTGAAACCTCACCTCACTCGTTAATTGCAAGGTATGGATGTCCCGGCGGGAAGTCTGGCCGAGATGGTCCTCTGTATTGGTTCTTTCCACAGAAGCCATGATGAGTCCTCGACTCACCAGGGAAGCCTGCGCACGCTAATTTAGAATTTAAGGGTTCAGCTACCCCCTGGAATGATCCATGCAGAATTAAGGTGGAGTATGACAGAGGAGTGCAAGACAGATTTGATTGAGGAGACGCCTCATCCCGAAGGTCTAGGAGGCCTTTGTTGGGAGAATGTTTAGGAGTATATATACTTAGTTTTGATATTTTTCGAATCATCGATGGTAGAGCGAAGCTCCCGATTGTAAAGTTTTAACAGACACTCTAGTTCTCTGGTTATGCATCTGTATGTAAGATTTCTTGTTTAATGACAGATAGTTTTCTTACCCCATCTAATTTTCATCTCATACCGAGGGAGTTCATGATTGACGGATTCACATGAATTATTGCAATTATGTTACGATGAAGGACTCATTGTTGCATTGTTGTATTCTCTGGTTTTCTGCGTTTGAATGTAAGAAGATCTTGCGTTTAGATGTTTTCTCCTATAGTCTATTAGAAACTTGATGTTTATGACAGCCCTTCACATTTCTCTTATACAACTCTTCCCCCCTATTCACTCTTACTACAACTCATTGTCTGAAGTTTATCTAAGACCTCACTTGCTCATGCATGCCTGGCCTAGTTTCGGAGTTAGAACAATATTGTTTTGAGTTAACTTCCATTCGATCCCCCTTTTTATAAACAAATCATGACATAAATTGATGGGCGTTGGGCTCTGCTCCTGCTACAATCCAGGAGTGACTTCTGATGCTAACATTTCTGGCGCCGTTGTTGGGGACGAAGTTGAAAATTTTCCTCGAGATTGAACGACATTGAGCCTCTTATTCTGAAGGTGCATCAAGTATCAGAGCCTCTGAAGATTTCTATTATGCACCTGGCAACTCCATTGTGACGACTCCACTGTGGCGAACCTGCCGTGTTAATTGTGGCTTTCAGAGGCAGACACATGCGGTCCCATCCACAACTGCCTCTAGCTACACCTGAAATTGATCCAGAGGTGGCTCTTAAGAAAGGAAAGGCCTCTGGAGGAGAATATTTCACTGTCGAACCAGGTAATCCACCATCTCCTTCTGTAGGAGCTCCATTTTCTCCTCCTCAGTTTCTTAGTATACCATTTTATGAAGTTTTCTGTTTCCTAAATTTCGGGAGTGTTCCTGTTGATTTTTCCTCCCCTGGTTTGGGATTGGAGGGAGAAATCCTTGTCACTCCCCTCTCCCCTGAAGCTGTACCTTGGCATAGACCCAGGACCATAGGAGATTTCCCCACTCCTAGCTTTATCACTCCTCCTCTTGTTACTGCTGCCGCTTCTGCACAAAGAGAAGCATTTGCTGACTTGAGCCCATTAGCCTTCTCTCTAAATCCCCTATTGTTCCCCATTCCACTTAGAAACTCATCCCCAGTATCCCCTTTTCGAGCTCCTTCTCCTCTGAGTTCTCCTCCTCATAATACCCCTATAGCAGGATCAAATCCCCCTATGAACAGAATGGAGGCTATTATAGCTGCTAGGTATGCTCCCCTTGTGTTACCCTAGCCTCTCAATGCCCTCCCAACAGATGGTTACCTCAAGCAGTTGCACAAGTTTACAGGTGAGGGGGACATAACTGCAGAAGAACACCTAGAAGCCTTTTACAGTTTTACAGATGATAATGTTATCATGCATGCAGACATTTGGATGAGGATTTTTGTCCATAGTCTTCAAGGCGAGGCTAGAAAATGGTTCAAGGCCCTGCCTCCTGGATCTATTGATGGGATTGAGGCTTTGGATAATGCCTTTTTGAGACAGTGGGGAGATAAAAAATACTTCATGTATTACATGACAGAGTTTGGGTCTTTGAAGAGAAAAGAAGGAGAGTCTGTCTCTGACTTCTCCAAGAGATTCAATAAAATGTACAATAAAATCCCTGCTGAGATAAAACCCTCCGAAGCCTCTGCAAAGATCACTTATGCTAGCGCCTTTGATCCCGATTTCTGCCTCTTGTTGAGGGAAAGAAGAGCCACTACTCTGGCCCACATGCAAGATGCAACCATGGAGGTAGAATATAACATATTGGTTGTTGACCGACTCAGGAACGTTGCTGATATAAACATATCCAGGAAGAGGCCTAAAGCTTCCCCATCTAGTTCCTCTCCCCTGCCCCTTCAGACAGATGAGACAACAAGAATGCTAAAATCACTTTCTGCCAGGATGGAAAGGTGGGAATTAGAAGGGAAGCCCATCTATAGAAATCCCCAAAATACAGATAGCAGGGGCTTTAGGAAGCCTAATAACAATGTGCCACAGGCTTTTCCAAGGGAACAAAGGAGCAGAGATAGAGATGATCAGAGGATTCAAACCCCTCTCTAGAACAACCTAGTTTATCATGAGGAAGGGGAGGAGGTGGATGAACTCGACCCTGAGATCCACTACATCAAGGACACTTCCCTATTTCCTCATTTGACTCAGTATGCATATGAAGAATCCCTTATCAACACTCAAATCAACGACTTGAGTAGAGGGGAAAAAGCTAGCAACACTCGTAACAGATATAATCTCAGGTCAAAAAAGAAAGAAGGGAATTTTGATGGCCAGGATCAGCCCTTCATAGCAGAAAGGCCTACTAAAGCTGCAACAACCACTACTAAAAGAAAGAAAACTCAGAATGCTTTGCCAACAGCCAAGGAACCTGTCTTTGAGGTAAGGGAAGCTCCTAAGTCTCTCTCCTCCTTTAGTTTTGAGCATGAGATTTAAAAGATTAGAATTCTTGTACCCCTATCTGAACTAGTTAAAAATGAAGATTTCAAAAGGTCCCTCTCCAAGCTGCTACAATCTGAGCCCCCCCATCCTTCCACGGACTCAATAAATCTCCAAGTTGAAAAGCCAACAGTTGTCCTAGGTCCCATGGTAGAAGACAGAGGTGATTCATCCCCTCCTTTCTACACATCTCTAAACATACATGATAAAGTGTTGCGTAACTACCTCATGGATTCAGGGGCTTCCCATAACCTTATGCCCAAAATAGTAATGGAAGAATTGGGACTGGAGGTGACAAAAAATTATCATGATTTGTACTCTTTCGATTCAAGGAGAGTGTAGTGTCTGGGAGTCATCAAAGATCTGGTGGTTTCTTTGTTTCAGCTGCCCATGAAGAGTGTGGTCATGGATATTGTGGTAGCTGATGTCCCCCCCAAATTCGACATGCTGTTGTCAAGATCTTGGATTAAAAATCTTGGAGGAACATTACAGATGGATCTCACGTATGCCACCATTCCAGTATTTGGAGGGGAACAAAGGAGGTTATATAGGGAAGCTCAGCTGACCTACATTGTTAGTGATGAAGCAAACCCCACCAATCATCCTATCTTCGCACTTGACACTGATCTGGGGTCTAGTTTATTGCATCTCATTGACGCTCCGGAAGACCCTGTGTTTGCACTCTTTTCGTCGATGTGTGAGCAAAAAATGAGTGCTTACATGCCTAGTTGGGCTCTGCTAGTCATGACAGCTGTGATGTAAAAGGTT
>SNQJ01S0040283.1:136115-155391 GCA_010110895.2 Picea sitchensis
CTAGTGGGGATAGCTTCGATCCACTTAGTAAAGAAATCTGTGGCAGTCAGGATCCATCTGTGTTTCCCACTGGAAGCAAGGTGGATTTCTCCAATAAAATCTAGGCCCCATTGCTAGAAAGGTCCCAAAAAAACTACAGGCTTTAAAGGCAGAGCTTTGAGTTGTTTCTTTCCTGAAAATATTTGGCATGGGATACATGCTCTAACTTCTCTACAGACATCAATGAACAAGGTGGGCCAGTAGTACCCAGCTCTGAGAATTTTGTGAACTGTGGTCTTCCAGAAATGGTGCCCTCCGCATAGGCCGCTGTGAAATTCAACCATGATCTTGTAGACCTCTTGTGGATTCATGCATTTTAAAAGCACCCCCAATGGGTCTTTCCAGTATAAAATTTGATCGACAAGGCAGTATCTGACTGATTTGAGCTTCAAAGCTCTTGTCTTGTTTCTTTGCAGGCCATCTGGAGGCCGCAGCTCCTGCAGAAAATATATGACATCCTTATACCAAGGACATCGAGCCAACGTGGGTTATGTTTGAGGTTCTACATCAGACAATTGATTCTGTTGATTCTCTGAACATGCGTTGATGAAATCTACCCCCAAGGCTTTGCAATTGGATTCAACCAGTAGCTTGGCTAAGCCTTGACCTTTGATCAATTTGGTAGGCCTTGTTTCCAAGTCAAACTCCAGGATCTTGGCTATCCACTTACTCCTCCTCCTGTCTATGTCAGGCTGTATAAGGATGTCCTTCACAGAGGCTAAAGGAATGTATGCAGTGACTTTCGAGTGCAAGACATAGACTCTGAAAGCTTTGAGAGATTTCACCAAGGCATAGGCCTGTTTCTCCATGATTTCATACCTGATTTTTGCATCTCTTAATTCTTTACTGAAGAAAGCAATGGGTTGTTCCCATCCTTCCTCATTTTTCTGCAATAAGACCGTTGCTACTATATCAAAGGAAGCAAAAGAAAAAACTAAGAAGTCTTTGGAATAGTCAGGACTGACTAGCACATGTGCCTTAGTCAGTGCCCTTTTTATTTGGATAAAAGATTCCCTGGGTTCAACGTTCCATTTCACTTCATTTCCCTTCCTGAGCATGGTTGTTATGTGTTTCACCAGCTCAGCAAAATTTGAGACGAATCTCCTCAGAAAATTAATCTTCCCCCAAAAGGCCTGAACTTCCTTCTTAGATCTGGGAAGTGACAGGGTTTGAATTGCCTCTACCCTATTGGGATCAATTCTTACTCCCTTTGCTGTTACTATATGGCCTAGCAACTTCCCCTCCTTCATAGCAAACAAATATTTCTTGGGGTTTAAGGATAGGCCAAAACTCCGACACTTCAAAAAAACTTTTCTCAGATGACAACAGTGCTCTTTGTCAGACCTAGAGAAGACTGTTATGTCATCCAGATAGATCACCACAAACTTATCTTTCTCCCTAATGAAGGCTATGTCCATGGCTCGCTGAAATGTTGCTCCTGCATTCATCAATCCAAAAGGAATTTTGGCATACATGAATGTGCCCCAAGGAGTGGTGAAGGTCATTTTTTCGCTGTCCTCAGGCATGACTGATATTTGATTATAGCCAGAAAAACCATCAATCATGGATATCCTAGATGCACCAGTTACCCTCTGCAGTATTTGCTCCATGTTGGGCAAGGGGTAGTTGTCTTTCTTTGAGCTCCTGTTTAGGTTCCTGAAATCAACACAGAGCCTAATTTCTCCACTTTTTTTTCTCACCGGGACAAAATTGGCCACCCATTAGGAATATCTCAAAGGGACAATGATTTGGGCATCTAACAATTTCTTCACTTCTCTCTCCATGACGGGCAACAACATGGGATTTATCTGTCTCAGCTTATGCCTGAATGGCTTAGCCTCTTCTTTCAGTGGGATCTTGTGCTCAATGAAAGACGTGTCATAAGTCTTGACGTCTTCATAGGCCCATGCAAACACATCAATGAATTCCTTTAATAACTTAGTATATTCTGCCCTCTGTTCATTGGTCAGGTTGCTTGATAATTTGACAAACTTAGGCTCCTCCTATGTGCCAATGTTGCATTCGGCTATATCAGCATCTTCATTTGAAACACTACCCTTTACTGCCACATCATTCCTATCGAATAGTCTTTCTAAAGGGACTAGTCCCCTCGGAATGTGATTGCTAGGAAGATGAATAATCTGGTGATTATAAATTTCATTTAAAAACACCTTAGGGTGAGGGTCACCTTCCGGGTCAGGATCTTGATCAATGTGCAACACAAAAAATTCATCAGCAGATTGGAGAAATTTTTTGATTTCCAGATCATCTTTAAATACCTTCCAATGCTTGACATTGTCTGGTACAGAGGGCCTATATTTTATTTCAACATCATACTTGACCATAGGCAGCAGAGGAACTTTGAGCAAACTAGCTGAGACAACTAAAGAATCGATTGAAGTATTCTCCCCCCTTGGAATGAAAGAAATGTTAAAATCCAAGAATAAATTATCAATCAGGTCCCATACCTCATTTCTGTAACTTCTGAGCTGAGGATGATTAGTACGATAAGCATTTCTGACTTGTTGGATGATCAACTCAACATCTCCAAATACTGTTATTTCTTTAATTCCCATTTCTTTTGCAGCCCTCATACCCATAACGAGAGCTTCATATTCCACCACATTGTTGGTAGTTTCAAATTCCAGCTTGTATGACAGGGATATGGTCTCTTGACAAGGTGATATGAAAACCACTCCAGCGCCAACGCCTTCACTAGAAGAAGCTCCGTCGAAGAACATATTCCAAACAGATATGGTTGGAGGGGGAATCTGATAATTAAGATTGGGTTGTTTTCTGACTTGGACAGGGTCTTCTGGAGCATCAGAGAACTGCAATAAACTAGACCCCAAATCAATGTCAAGTGAGAATATAGGATGATTGGTGGGGTTTGCTTCATCACTAACAATGTAGGCCAGCTGAGCTTCCCTATATAAACTCCTTTTTTCCCCTCTGAAGACTGGAATAGTGGCATATGTGAGATCCATCTGTAATGTTCCTCCAAGCCTTTTAATCCAATATCTTGACAACAACATGCCAAATTTGGGGGGGACATCAGCTACCACAATATCCATGACCACACTCTTCATGGGCAGCTGAAACAAAGAGACCACCAGGTCTTTGATGACTCCCAGACACTGCACCCTCCTTGAATCGAAAGAGTACAAATCATGATAAGTATTTGTCACTTCCAATCCCAATTCTTCCATTACTATTTTGGGCATAAGGTTATGGGAAGCCCCTGAATCCATGAGTCAGTTATGTAGCACTTTATCATGTATGTTCAAGGATGTGTAGAAAGGAGGGGATGAATCATTTCTATCTTCTACCATGGGACCTAGGACAACTACTGGCTTTTCATCTTGGAGATTTATTGACTCCGTGGAAGGCTGGGGGGGCTCAAATTGTAGTAGCTTGGAGAGGGACCTTTTGAAATCTTTGTTTTTAACTAGTTCAGATAAGGGTACAGGAATTCTAATCCTCTGAATCTCATGCTCAAAAATAAAGGAGGAGAGAGACTTAGGAGCTTCCCTTACCTCAAAGACAGGTTCCTTGGCTATTGGCGAAGTATTCTGAGTTTTATTTTTTTTAGTAGTGGTTGTTGGAGCTTTAGTAGGCCTTTCTACTACGAGGGGCTGATCCTGGCTATCAAAATTCCCTTCTTTCCTTTTTGACCTGAGATTATATCTGTTAGGAGTGTTGCTGGATTTTTCCCCTCTACTCAACTCATTGATTTGAGTGTTGATAAGGGATTCTTCATATGCAGATTGAGTCAAATGAGGAAATGGGGAAGTGTCCTTGATGCAGTGAATCTCAGGGCCGAGTTCATCCACCTCCTCCCCTTCCTCATGATAAACTAGGTTTTTCTGGAGAGGGGTTTGAATCCTCTTATCATACCTATCTCTGCTCCTTTGTTCCCTTGGGAAAGCATGTGCCACATTGTTATTAGGCTTCCTGAAACCTTTGTTATATGTATTTTGGGGATTTCTGTAGATGGGATTCCCTTCTAATTCCCACCTTTCCATCCTGGAAGAAAGTGATTTTAACATTCTAGCTGTCTCATCTGTCTGAAGTGGGAGGGCAGAGGAACTAGATGGGGAAGCTTCAGGCCTCTGCCTGGATATGTTTTTATCAGCAGTTTTCCTAAGTTGGTCAACAACCAGTATGTTAGATTCTACCTCCATGGCTACATCCTGCATGTGGGCCAGAGTAGTGGATCTTCTTTCCCTCAACAAGAGGCAGAAATTGGGATCAAAGGAGCTAGCGTAAGTGATATTTGCAGAGGCTTCAGAGGGTTTGATCTCAACAGGGATTTTATTGTACATTTTATTGAATCTCTTGGAGAGGTCAGAGACAGACTCCTTATTTTCTCTTCATAGACCCAAACTCTGTCATGTAATACATGAAGTCTTTTTTATCTCCCCACTGTCTCAAAAAGGAATTATCCAAATCTTTGATCCCATCAATAGATCCAGGAGGCAGGGCCTTAAACCATTTTCTAGCCTCGCCTTGAATACTATGGACAAAAATCCTCATCCATATGTCTACATCCATGATTACATTATCATCTATAAAACTGTGAAAGGCTCTAGGTGTTCTTCTGCAGTTATGTCCCCCTTGCCTGTAAACTTGGGCAGCTTCTTGAGGTAACCATCTATTGGGAGGGAATTGAGCAGCTGGGGTAACACAAGGGAAGCATACCTAATAGCTATAATAGCCTCCATTCTGGTCATAGGGGGATTTTCTCCTACCATAGGGATATTACGTGGAGGAGAACTCAGAGGAGAAGGAGCTCGAAAAGGGGATATTGGGGATGCTCCTGTAAGTGGAATGGGAAACAATAGGGGATTTAGGGAGAAGGCTAGCGGGCTTAAGTCAGCAGATGCTCCTCTTTGTGCAGAAGTGACAACAGTAACCAGGGGAGGAGCAATAAAAATAGGGGTGGGGAAATCTTCTATGGTCCTGGGTTTATGCCAAGGTACAACATCAGGGGAGAGGGGAGTGATAGGGATTTCTCCCTCTAATCCCAGACCAGGGGGGAAACTCAACAGGAACACTCCCAAAATTCAGGAAATGGGAAGCTTCATAAAAAGGTCTGCKAAGAAACTGAGGAGGAGAAAATGGAGTTCCTACAGAAGGAGATGGTGGATTACCTGGTTTGGCGGYGAAATCTTCTCCTTCAGAGGCCTTTCCTTTCCTGAGAACCACCTCTAGATCAGTTTTAGGTGTAGCTAGAGGCAGTTGTGGATGGGACCGCATGTGTCTGCCTCTAAAATCCACAATTAACATGGCARGTTCGCCACAGTGGAGCCATCACAATGGATTCTCCAGRTGCATAGTAGAAATCTTAAAAGGCTCCGATACCTGATGCACCTTCAGAATCAGAGGCTCAATGTCATTCAATCTCAGGGAAAATTTTCAACTTCATCCTCGACAATGGCGCCAGAAATGTTAGCATCAGAAGTCTCCAGGATTGCAGCAGGAGCAAAGCCCGACACCCATCAATTTATGTCATGATTTGTTTATAAAAATGGGTGATCAAATGGAAGTTAACTCAAAACAATATTGTTCTAACTCCGAAACTAGGCCAGGCATGCATGGGCAAGTGAGGTCTTAGATAAAATTCAGACAGTGAGTTGTAGTAAGGGTGAATAGGGGGAAGACTTGTATAAGAGAAATGCAAAGGTCTGTTGTAAACATCAGGTTTCTAACAGACTGTAGGAGAAAACATCTAAATGCAAGATCTTCTTACATTCAAACGCAGAAAACCAGAGAATACAACAATGCGACAATAAATCCTTTATCGTAACATAATTGCAATAATTCATGTGAATCGGTCAATCATGAACTCCCTCGGTATGAGATGAAAACTAGATGGGGTAAGAAAATTTTATGTCATTAAGAAAGAAATCTTACATACAGATGCATAACCAGAGAACTAGAGTCTCTATTAAAAATTTACAATCGAGAGCTTCGCTCTACCATTGATGACTACAAAAAATGTCGAAAACGCCTTCATATACTCCAACAAAAACCCCAGCAGCAAAAACAAGAAACAACAATAAAATAATTACATTTGCAGGGCTTCTGACAGTCTTCGCATGCAAAATTCGGACGATCATGCACTTCTGGTAGAAGCAATAGGACCCTTGACTATCCAGCAAGTGAGTCAACATGCTTTTAGTCCTCTGTCGAACTTTCCATTTATAGCGGAGACGATGTTTAACCACCTCCCGCAACTACAATAACTGCTATCTAGGGATCAGGAACAGTATTAGTAAACTCTGCCTCCTGGGACGTGGAGGTCTCCTCCTGGTGACACATGGGTCAGCTGAATGGTCAGACTGCTATGCGGGAACCCCTGTGGTGGATGTGGATGAGGGCACGACGAGGGGGTGAAGGTGTGAACACTGTGGAGGCGTTGGTGGGAACTGTGACATCAGCTGAGGGATGCCACGTGGTCTGAAGAGGACACAGGTGGAGGCGATGAGGACGATGCGCCAAGGAGGGGCCATGTGGGTGGACATGGTAGGATATGAGAGGGCATTGAACTGATGAGGGAATGGCGTGGAAGCAATATGGTAGGCAGGGGGGGCCCACTTGTGGCTCAGATATTGTGACATGTGTCCTCATATTGAACGGTTCCAATCCCTTCGGGGTTTCTGGCACCGGGAGTTCGCGATGCACTTCCTCCTTAAAATCTCAGTTAACTAAACTGCAAGAGCACAGATGTGTGTCGCGTGTCCCTTGGAGGAACGGTCGAGATGGCCTTTGGCCTTAGAAGAGGGCTACCTCCATTATCAGGCTCGCTTGATGTGACCAGGCACTAGCATCATTGGCTCAGCTTCAAAAGCACTTATCGGTATTTCGCATTTCAATGATTTATGCCGTAGTGGATGGGAGGTCCCTTGTCTCTCGAAATGTCGATCCCCGAAATGTCGTCTGGCTACCACCCGTCCCAACTGGATCAGACGGCTGATATAATGTCGGAGGCTTAGGGCCTGTCCCATCACATGGCGTGTGTTAGCACCCTTTTCCCAAGTCTATTCCTCTTGTGATCAAATGCCATGACTGTGGGCCCAACTCTGGGCGCTTTTGACGTTTCGGGGTTCGGGGTATAGTGACAAGAAACCATCACCCTTTGAACTCTCTAATGTCAAAATGTCGACACGAATAGATTTCGCACCACGCGTCCTTTGGCTGGATGGATGATAACCTATATTGCATGTAATATAGGCGCTATCCATCACGCTAATCCTGACGCAACTCTGTTAACTGGGATTCCTCGCCGACCTTCAATCTGCTTCGCCAAATGATCCTTGCCATTGAAATCAGACTGCTCGCTCGCTTGATTTTTTAAATCCAAAATGGACTTCTCATATGGGATGCACTCGACGCTTAGGCTGTGGTCTTGGACTTGAATGCATTTGATGGGTTTTCACACCCTCTTTCTTCACATTCTACATCAAGGATCTGAAAACGGGAGAAAATACCCTGCTTGCAAGAATTGGTGCTAACAAGTTGCATACGAAATTATTGCAATATAGTTCCATATAGTTCCAATATAATTGCATATAGTTTTAATATAGTTGCATAAGTTGCATTGCTGCATAAAGTTGCAGATAGTTTCATAGTTGCATTGTTGCATAAAGTTGCATATAGTTTCACAGTTGCATAGTTGGATAAGTTGCATAGTTGGATAAGTTGCATAGTTTCATAAGTTGCATATAGTTGCATAGTTTCATATAGTTGCATATATTTTCATATTTTCATATAGTTGCACACAAAATTGTTAGTAGTTT
This sequence comes from Picea sitchensis, assembly GCA_010110895.2. Lineage (NCBI taxonomy): Eukaryota > Viridiplantae > Streptophyta > Pinopsida > Pinales > Pinaceae > Picea > Picea sitchensis. The sequence continues at coordinate 143,957 of SNQJ01S0040283.1, forward strand.
TTTATCAACATATACCCCCCAACGCTCAGTGGAGAACTGGATTTGAGACCCATCAAAGAGTTCAAGTGTGGATTGATAGTTTGGAAATCCATGATCCTGGAATTTCACATATTTGGAAATTCATCACTTAATAAGTTGCAACTATTAAGTGATGAATTTCCAAATTTGGGATAACATACAAAATAATAGTTGACAAGGTCTACACATCTATCCTTTGTGAAAGGAGAAAGAAGAAACCATTTTCCACCTCTTCATAGCTTGTCACTTCTCACAGGAATTTGGGCAATAACCAAATGACTCACATAGTTTTAAATATGTTCTATGGGCCACGTGGTTGGCATGAAATGGATATAGTTTTAAATACATGGTCTACACTCTTCAATTTTTTTACAAGATTGAGAGTGCATACAATTCATTCTTTTTTAGCCCCAAGCAAAAGAAAGATAGGGTTGTTCTTCCTCTAAATTTGGATGAATATGTTTCGTGGGGTTTATTTAATGGGGCCTCTCAATGGATTCTAGGGCCTATGGAGTAAGACCTATTTACATAACAAAACGCCATTGGTGGTCCTTTGAGTAAGGAGTGACATTGATCATAAAAATGACCAACTAGTACATTCACATAATGTTTTGATATGACCAAACGACTCACATAGTTTTAAATATGTTCTATGGGCCATGTGGGTGGAATGAAATTGTTATAGTTTTAAATACATGGTCTACACTCTTCAAGTTTTTTACAATATTGAGAGTGCATACAATTCATTCTTTTTAATCCCCAAGCAAAAGAAAGATAGGGTTGTTCTTCCTCTAAATTTGGATGAATATGTTTCGTGGGGTTTCTTTAATGGGGCCTCTCAAGGGATTATAGGGCCTATGGAGTAATACCTATTTACATAACAAAACACCATTGGCGTTCCTTTGAGTAGGGAGTGACATTGATCAGAAAAATGACCAACTAGTACATTCACATACATGTGGTGGTTGATGGGAGGTTACTTGGTTATCTAATATAATGTTTTGATTGACAATGCATAACAAAAGGATCTATGAGTATATGACATTGTATATGCATGATTTAGTTATTTTAAGGGTACAATATTCCCAAATAGCATCCCACTCTCGAGTTGCATAAAGTTTCATAAAGGGTACAATGTTGCATAAAGTTGCATAAATTCCACAAAGATGCATAAGTTGCATAATTTTCATGTTGCATAGTCGCATATAGTTGCATATAGTTGCATACGAAATAGTTGCAATATAGTTGCATAAGTTGCATTGTTGCATAAAGTTGCATATAGTTGCATAGTTTCATAGTTGGATAAGTTTCATATTTGCATATAGTTGCATATAGTTTCTATATAGTTGCATAAAGTTTCATATAGTTGCATAAGTTGCATTTTTGCATAAAGTTGCATAAAGTTGCATATAGTTGCATAGTTGCATATAGTTCCATATTTTCATATAGTTGCATATGAAATTGTTAGTAGTTTTTTATCAACATATACCCCCCGACGCTCAGTGGAGAACTGGATTTGAGACCCATCAAAGAGTTCAAGTGTGGATTGATATTTTGGAAATCCATGATCTTGGAATTTCACATATTTGGAAATTCATCGCTTAATAAGTTGCAACTATTAAGTGATGAATTTCCAAATATGTGAATTTCCCAATATGGGATAAAATACTTTCCGCTACTCTATTTATCCAAGCACAACCTTAACCATATTTGAGATAACCTAAACCCAAACTACCTCCTTGCTAAATCAGGTTACTCACCACCTAGGAAGTTCATCACTTAATAAAAGGTGCTTGAGTCCAACATCATATAAGTTAATTTGTTGCACTTCCAACACTTAGTAATGATGATACAATTGCAATACATGTGGTGGTTGATGGGAGGTTACTTGGTTACTCTAATAGAATGTTTTGATTGACAATGCATAACAAAAGGATTTATGAGTATCTGACATTGTATATGCATGATTTAGTGATTTCAAGGGTACAATATTCCCATATAGCATCCCACTCTCGAGTTGCATAAAGTTGCATAAAGTTGCATAAAGGGTACAATGTTGCATAAAGTGGCATAAAGTTGCATAAGTTCCATAAAGTTGCATAAGTTGCATAAGTTGCATGTTGAATAGTTGCATATAGTTGCATAGTTGCATATAATTGCATATAGTTGCATATTTGCATATAGTTGCATAAGTTGCATTGTTTCATAAAGTTGCATAGTTGCATAGTTGGATAAGTTTCATATTTGCATATAGTTGCATAGTTTCATATAGTTGAATAAAGTTGCATATAGTTGCATATAGTTGCATAAGTTGCATTTTTTCATAAAGTTGCATATAGTTGCATAGTTGCATATAGTTGCATATTTGCATATAGTTGCATACGAAATTGTTAGTAGCTTTTTATCAACATATATCCCCTGATGCTCAGTGGAAAATTGGATTTGAGACCCATCAAAGATTTCAAGTGTGGATCGATAAAAATGATCAACTAGTACATTCACAAAGTATTGCTACATAAATAATTTCGGCTACTCTATTTATCCAATCACAACCTTAACCATATTTGAGATAACCTAAACCCAAACTACCTCCTTGCTAAATCAGGTTACTCACCACCTAGGAAGAGAGTAACTAAAGGTGGATATGGTCGTCCATTCCCAATGTGGTGCAGTTGGCTAAAATACATGCCATGTTCCGTGTCTTGTGTTGGCGAGCAGTGATATTGTCCCCTTGTTTGGGCGAGTCGGCGTTGGTTGATGCAGGGTGTGTGCAACATTTCAGGAACTTGTTTTTCCCGTCGACTTTCCATCTCGGTGGAGGGATTTGGCTCCAACATGCGACCCCATCTCAGGCGAGAACACCCATTGAGTTTAAGCATATAATTAAGCACAGGAAAATATAATTAAAAGGATTCACCTAGTTACGACAAGCGAACCGAGAAGAGCCCAGCATGAAAATTGGGTGGCAACGCCACCTGAATTGTAGTTTGTATAAGCGTCCTTAGCAGCGGACTAGGCCTAAGTCCCCTAGAAGGGGGCGCCTGAGAGGTTGAAAACCCCGTCAGGCCAGGACCCTACTGCACCATGAGGCATTGTCAGTGAGTTGGGTTGTTTGGGAATGCAACCCTAATTGGGTGGTAAATTCCATCCAAGGATAAATATGGGCAAGAGACCGATAGAGAACAAGTATCGTGACAGAAAGATGAACATGAATTTGAAAATAGAGTTAAAGAGTTCTTGAAATTGTCGAGAGGGAAGCAGATGGAGGTCGACGGTGAGTCTCGTTTGGATGTGGAATGACTCAAGCTAGTCCACTGCTCGATTCGAGGTGTGAACCAACACAGGTCGTTGCATCGGAACAAGTGTGGGTGGAGTATTTCATGTTGGTTTTTCATTGTGGCGGTCGAGGAGCGAAGAAATCAAGGGATTCCACCAACACTCATTTAAATTTATTTTTAATCGCTTGCCAATACTTCTTTTAGTTTGTTGATATTCAACTCGCACATGAGGTAGTTTATATCTATGAGGATTTAGGATCAATTTTTCAATCTTGAATTTGATGTGTAAATATTTATGAAGGTATTGGATCCCTTAATGACTCCTTAGTACTATTTATGAGTTGAATAAGTTTTGAAATCACCAAGAAACCATGCAGGAAACTCAATGTTGCATAGAATCAGAGTTTAATTTTTTCTATGAGTTTAAACGTTAGTAATTGAACCTTCATCATTGAAGTAAGAAAATAAAGGTGTCAAATTTTTTGTATATTTGGATAATTTAGCCAAGAAATCACTTATTCAGTGAGGTTACTCATTGTCCAAACCAATTGATTGAGGTTATTAACCCCTGAACTCAACAAATTTCCACCTTGGGGTAACTCACTCACTTGTCCTCATTTGTCCTTATGACCTCTCTTGGGCCTTGTGCACTAGTTGGGGTCTTTTTTAGGTTGAGGAACCTCCCTTGGGTCCCCAAACTTCCCTAATCCATTAGGGAGCACTTTTCATGACCAATGGATAAGTTAAAGTCAACATGGGTAGTCATACTGCAACATTGACTAAAACAACCTAACTCGATAGAAAGTTAGATATAGTTCCTATTGATTCACATTGTATAACATCAAAGGTCTGTGAATTGGTCAAGGTGGAATGAGAATGGGAGAAGAAAAGTGTTTCTATATTGACTTATATATATGAACTATCTCCATGATATAAGGACTCATTTGGAAAATGAGACATAGTTGAATGTTGTTATGTCTAGATAACTAGAACATCGATGTCGGCATGTTATAAGGACAATTGAATCTAAATAAGATTGAATGACATCACTGAGCTTGTGAGTGATAGAGACAAACACCTAATTACTTTAAGTTTACTTATAAATTATTCTTATTTTTGTTGCTAATATAAATATCTAAACGTGGTTTTCAACATATGTGGTTCATTGTGATGTCACTAGGATACATAGTGGTCATTTCTTAAAACTAAACCCATGACTCCGTCATCAAGAATCATGTGGAGTGTGCATGTGATTAGGGGATCACCGAATTTGGTAAATGGAGCATCGACTAGGGTATCATGTGTTTCTACCATATGATGTTGTAATTTGACATGGTATCTTTGGACGATTTTGATAAGTTTTGAGAGGGGTGCATGATCTTCCATCAATTTCACTGCCTTTTTACAAAACTCTAAAACCAAATTGATGAAGGCCTCAATTGCATTTTGAATAGTGGTTTTTTAAGGCATAGGTTCTTCTGACTACCTCATACACACATCAAAAATACCTACCCTAGTCTCGATGCCCAGATGTGCAACATCCATATTTTCAACTATTAGCTTATTTTTTAACATTAGTAATGTCATTGTAAGGTATTTCACTTTTTGTTTCCAATTTCCTTCAATTGGATTATCATAATAGTTTAACTTCTTATCCTAGAATGAACTTAGGTTTTCAAGATAATATGAGAGCCAAGGTTTACCAAACCCTCTCTTCCTTGAAGTTTTAATGTAGCTTCAAAAATATTGGTTGGATACTAATAAATTTATCATGGAGGTATTAGGTTAACATCCCTTCAGTTCCCTTAGGAAGAATGGTTAGTTTTTCTTCATATAAAAAGACACAATCATCATATATAAACACAATGAATCAATAAGGCTGGAATTTTTACCTTTAATGACTTCAAATGCTAATTTTTATAGGGTACTCACCATTCTTGGTGCCCTTGTGTGTGCCCTGATTTGTGTGCCCTCGTGTGCCCATTGTTGTCCCTCGAATACTATCTCCTCGAAGACTATCTCCCTCCCTCGCAGACTATATCCTCCCTAGCTCCTCACAGACTATCCCCTCGCAGACTATCTCCTCATTGTTCTCCTCACAGACTATCCCCTTGTAGACTATCTCTTCATTGTTCTCCTCATAGACTATCCCCGCGCAGACGATCTCTTGCGACTTTCTCCTTGTAGACTATCTCCCCTTGGTCGTGTTCTCCACTATCTCCTCACAAACTATCTCTCTCCCTCATAGACTATCTCCTCCCTAGATCCTCGCACACTATCCCCTCGTAGGCTGTCCCCTCGAAGACTATCTCCTGCAACTTTCTCCTCACATACTATCTCCCCTTAGTCGCGTGCTCCCCTTGGTCACCTGCACACTCTTTCCTTTGGAAAATAACTCATAGAAATTAAAACCTAATAGATAACTCAATGCAAGTCCAAGTAAAAGATCGACCTGAAATAGAGAGGTAAATGTTGTAATATTACCACACACCATACTAATATTCAAGGTATGCAAGTCAATAAAATCGATGCACTTTACTATATAAACCAAGATTTTGTGCTTTAAGGCTTGTGCACTCAAGGTTCAATTCTTGTATTATAATGTTGTAGTATTGCATGGTTGTACATTGTTTAGTACACAATAATATATCTCCAATGGTTACCTTCAACATTGTTTAACATGCATATGACTTCAACATGGTTTAACATGCATATGACATTGAGAAACATTTAAAACCCCTCCTCATAATATTGAGGGGTTTTATAGTGTTAAAATCAAACACTTATTAACGAAGATGTGATGATCATAAATATTTTTAATAAAGTATAAATATAAAATTATTTTAAACTAAAAAATTAAGAGTAATAAATGTATTACTTATTTCATAAGTCAAAATGTATGAGGCTAAGAGTGCATTAAACTTGAATAAATTTTTATTTATTTATGATAAATCTTTAAATATGGTTTTTCTTAATCCTATTGAATATGAAACTTAAAAAATAAACGATATTCACAACATAATTTCATGATATTCAATGGAGATGAAGTTATCTATTACAAGTTAGTAGAATCTAATAAATTTATTAAATTTTATGGAAATGTGAAAGTGTAAGGATTGGGATATATTCTTGAGTTGACTTTTAGTAGTGATCAATGTTTTATATTAGAGAAAACATTTTCAACTTGGCACAAAGTATCTCTCATGAAACTTCTTCTATATGGCATCAAGATTGGTAGAACATAGAGTAGTTAGGATTAGAAGGCCAAGACACTATTTAATGGGAATCATACATAGAAAAACTTAGGCTAAGTCATGTTAAAATCATTGAGACAAAAGATAAGTTGGTTTGGTTCAAGAACCTAGTATTAGAGACTTATACTCCAAAATTAGGTTATAAATAAATGTATTCTCTTGGTAGGCCAAAGGAAGTTCAACGGTGATGGAAGATAAATGTAAAATTAGATCCCCTTTAAAGACTAAAATTTTTATGTGGTTTGTTGGGGACCTATAATCATAGGTACCTCAATTATTTAGTTGTTGATTTGGTGTTGCTCTCGTGATGAAGACATATGGCTAGGTTGTTTCCATTTCCCCCTCCATTCGTTTCACCCAATCCTTCTTCACCCTACTGCATCCTTCATCCACCTTTGCACCCTCACTCCCTTTCCCATTTGTCTTGTTGACTACATCTCGCCCACCACTCATCCCTACATGAATAAACAACCTTAGGATAATAAATGAATAATTAAGTTAATATTAAATGGTTAGTGGCGTTTTCTAATGTGCATTAGCTTAATAAAGTTATTTTAATAGGATAATTAAAAATAAAATAATAATTAGATTAATTATTAATTAATTAATAATTAAGTTAGTAGTTAAGTTAGTTTATTGGAATTAAATGTTAATTATAAAATAAAAAATAAAAAGATAAAAAACATATTCTAAAACATTTCATAAAAACATATATAAATAAACAATTTAGAATTTAAATAATTAAAATATTACAATAAATAACAAAAATAAAAACAAATAAAATACAAACCATAACAACAAAACATATAAAACAAAAAGAAAATAATTAAAAAAAGATAATAAACAAAACAAAATTAAGAAACATAATACAAAATAATGAAAATTAAAACAAGAAACAAAAATGTACGCACATCACATCACATCCCAAAATCAACGTCCATTAATCAACTCAGAACCCCCCTTGCCATCCGAACTTTAACGAGAGGGGGGGTCCCATATCCAAAACCACCCAGGACATGTGTCACCTCAAGGTGAACTCAGACCCCCCCTCCCAATATTGCTTACCACTTTAGGGGGGGGTCTGACCAAAACCACTCTCCCTCCAAAACCACCCTCCCAAAATTTTCAAAAACCATGTTTTTTTTGTTCAGCATGTCATCTTCCGAGGTGGATTTCGGGAAAATGGAAATGAATTTTAAAAAACCGAGAGAGGATTTTGTTCCGCACGAGCTGAATAAAAAAAAACTATTCCATATTTTTCACAGGTGCCACCAGTTGGGAGAATCATAGCCATATTTCAGACTCATTTTTCAGATTTTCGGTTTTTTTGTTTCAGTCCTGATTTTATGGGAGCTGTTTCGGTGAGATGGAGACGCAATTGGAGAAACCAAAAGAGGTTTTTGTTCTAGAAAAAATAATATACAATAAAATACTTCAGTTTTTACATAGGTGTCACCGTTGAGGAGAAAAATATGTCTGACTTGACCCCCATTTTGTAGTAGTTCGACCCGTTTTTCATGGAGAACTGTATAGGATTTTCAACGATTTTATTTCTATTTTTTGCCAAGGTGGTTGAATTCGACCTCCTGAGCCTAGGGAGAGTCCTTTTTATATATTGTAATAAGTAAAATGTGTGGGGTTTGATTGTATATCTCTTGATTCATGCCCCACAGGGGATACTTTGTAATTTTCCAAATGACTTCCCAGAAATAAAAATTGTATCTGCAGGATTCTTGTGTTAGAATCCCTGGTGATGTTTTCCTCTTTGTGTAGCTGTTTTCTTACTCTATAAATCCATTCATGTTTTTCTATGATCTAATCACTAAAAGAAAAATTAAGAACATAATTTGTTTTCTCACTTTGTTTCTGGTCTTTTAATGATCTGCATGTTTTCATCTGAAGTTGAGCATAGGAATTCTTAGTTGCTCCTCTGCTTGATGGACTTTCCCTTCTATTCCTCTCCTTCACTTTCATGTGATTCAATATGATCCAACATGCTTTCTATCCTTCCCTGTGGAGAAAATATAATATGTCTGAGACAGATCCATTTTCGGAAAAGGTAGACCCCATGGCCCAATGAAAGTTCAAGTTTTCAATCTCCCAAACATACCAAATCCATAAAAAAAACCATGTTCTGCACAACTAGCCTAGTATCATATTCCAAACAAATCTAAATTTGACAGAGAGATCCCTCTCTGAGTCTTGGAGGGCTAGATCCCTGACTCAAAGCGGTTTTGATATTTCCTCTGTGACTGCCTCCACAAACTTGGGCAAATTATAGAGTGCTAATATAATGGAGACCATACTAGGGAACTTTCTCCAGTAGTGCACTTCAAGTTCCAGATATTATCACTGATGGTGGATAGTGACCAAAGACAAGAAGGCTGAGATCATTCACCTGGCGACTCCAATCTCCAAATCTGTTTCGATTTGAAGACTCCACTAGAGGAAGAACCTGAAACATGACCAAGCAGCCTAGAAAGATCAGGGACTCAAGCCCAAATTACATTCAAGACATCTTTGGTTTTATATGTAATTATGTTCTATCTTATTCTAAGCCTGATCAAAAGTAAATTTCTAAATATTGCATCGACCACCTGCTAATTAATGAGCCTCAAGAGACTAAGCCCCAAATTGTAGATCATGTACATACTCATACACTTGCAGAAAGCCCAGCAAGACATGAGCCTCATGCTTTATCTCCTACCATTGTTGAAATTCGAGTTAGCTACAAGCCCCTTTCTTTACCTCCTATACTTTTGAAAATCCCATACTGATACAAGCCTCTAGATTTGCCTCCTATTCTCCATGACCTCCATGCCAATTATAGAAATAATCTGCCTAGGTTTGATCGAGAAAATGTGAATATCACTGCTGAAAAGAATAGCCAAAGTATTGAGGTTTTTCTTGATCTATTTGAAGTAGAAGATGATGATGTCTACATCAGAATGTTTTCCTTATCATTGCAAGGTAAAGTAAAAAATTGGTTTAAGAATCTTCCAGCTGCAAGCATTAGCAATTTCCATTAGTTTGTAAAAAAATTCCTAGATCGATGGGTGATCATGAGAAATGTATTTCTCATTCTAGAAGAATATGACCACTTGAAAATACCGCTAGGGGAGACAATACCTTAGTTTCAAGCAAGGTTCAATAAAGTATATCATGCAATGCCTACTGATATAAGGCCACCCCCAGGATCAACTCACTTGCATTATCCAGATGCATTCGATCCTGAGATGGCATTCCAATTAAGAGAAAGAAACACTGCCACCCTTGAATAAATGCAAAAGATTGTAGTTGATGTGGAAGCTAACTTGCTAAATAGAAAGACAAAACTAGAAGCATTGATGAAAGACAAAATAGAAAAATAACAGTCGATATCTTCATAAATGAAATAAGATATCCTGACCAACATAGTCAATGAAGTAATGCATAATATTAGTAGGAGAGAGGAACTTGTTGTTTGAAAACCTTATGTTCCAATAGTTCCAGAACAAACAAGGATCAATGTACCCAAACACTTTGCAGTTCATCCTTGGTACCATGGTTTGAATAATGATTCTTTCATGTATTCAATTCACAACGCAGTCAAAGATGAAGCTCCATCTCAACTTGTAGAGGAACAACCAGCTAATATGATGTGCATGTTTGATGACATTTCTTACCTAGATAATCTACCTAAGTGTGATTAGTATGATGATGATCATGAGGCTAAAATATATGTTGATTGTTCAAAGAAATCAGCAGCATGTCTATGGCTAGAAGAAGATCAGTTAAATCTTAGATATGACAATCCGCCTTTGCACAACAATCATGACAACAATGAGGAAAATGTAGAAAATTTAAGAGTAAGGGAAAAATCTTTGCCCTTATGATTCTCTTCTTTTCAATTTTTGAGAGAAAATTGTAAGAAAGTTGTCAATAGTAGGGAGGGAGAATGTTCTGATCAATCAATTGAAGATGCCATTGATAATATGGAGGTCGTTCTAAACCTGGAATTACATCCTTTGACCTACATTGATTTTCAAATTCCAGATGAAACCTTAGAGCCTGAGACAAATTATGAGTTAATCCAAAATAACTATGTACCATTAAGCTTTAATTCATTTTAGTCTTTGAAAAATAATCTTGAGTATGTGCTAAAGTATAAACACACAGAAAATCAAGAAGTTTCAGTGGAACCAATGCAACAATCATCTCAATTCCTACAGGATCCAATATCTAATGTGTTGGATGACTCGTATTTTCAAAGTCATTTTCCATCATCCAACTTTGGGATAAAAAGATGTTATGATATTGATATGATCCGATAGTCGACTTATTTTTCTTTTTCAACATAAGTCACATTACAAATCCCATCAGAACATTTGCAGCCATATCAAGATTTTTTTGAGGATCTAGACAGCATAAATATAGTACCAAATCATGAGGTTGAATTTGAAAATCAGGAGATAGGTCATGTCTATTATGATCCTATAGATGTCTACATGGAAGATCTTTTGTTTTCATAATTCCCATTGATTCCCAAAGTTTCTGGAATGTCCACAGTCCCAAAATTTTGTGTTGTGAAGATCAGGACGGAAAGCAATTCATGATGCGTATGCAAGTTCTATTTCTGATATTATTTGAAAAAATTTAATGTTAAGCCCTAATATTGGCTCATTACCCCTTAATTGGGGCATATTATATTAGTAATTTTATTTTATTTATGTTGGATTTAGGCCATTAGTTGTAATTATACCTCCTAGTCTCCTATTGATCCGTCAGGATTTTTCGAAATGACTATGATTGAGTTTTTATTTGCATGTATTAATTAAACATTGGGAAACTTAACGAAAGAGTGAGAAAGCAAATGAATTATGTAGCCATAGACATATATGCAAAT
>SNQJ01S0040283.1:165934-192334 GCA_010110895.2 Picea sitchensis
TCTATGCTATATTGATGTTTGGTTCTTAACATATGCATTTTAGGATATTCTACCTTGATGGACCCAATTTAGGGATGATTATGCATAAAGAGGGAGTGTGCACTAGTAAATAAGAAAAATTTCACCCTTGTTAAACCAACACTGTGTTTTTGTCTATTCAAACTTCACTAGACACCATCAAAGGGACTAAAATATATTAAGAGAGAGAGTGAATTGATGGGGTAACCAAGATTGTTTCTTGCACAAGGGGACATTGCACTTTTTATTCTCTAAGACTTCACTAGACCATATCGAAGGAAGGTAAACATCCAACAAGACAAAAGAGATTGTTGGATGCATTGGAATGAATGGGAAAGGAAACAACTAGTGAATGTTATCCTCCAAACAATAGTTATGCATTCATTTTACTAAATTTATCCTTCCAAGATTAAAACTCATTGTTTGGGAGGGCATTGCATGTTTTGGCATGCATTTTCCTTCTTTATATTTAAGAGGAAAGGAATTTATCTCCTTAATATCTTTCTTCATTCTTCAATGCCCATTATTTATTTCTCTATCTTATTTACTTGTAGTTTGTTTTTCAGATGCGGTGAAGCATTTTTGATAGCCAAGGAAGCATGTCGTAATCATATACATCTCTAGAAATTGATTTTGGTGAGAGAAAATGAGTTTTTTCCTTTAGAAGCATGCATTATCCTTAATAATCCATTGGCATTGCCAATGGATAATAAAAAAACATATCAACATCTTTCTTGGATATATGTTGGATTAATTGCAAACTCAAGAGGTTGGTTATTGTTCTCTTGTGATTTATTATGGAGTGGGTTAATCATTTCTTTCATTTTCTGGCACATAGCCTCCTTGAGAAATGTGTTTATTTTCTAGGATGATATAGCTTGGATATCTTACCATTTCTAGTGCTTGAATGATGTGCTACAAGTCTCAAATATCTCAATCCCTCTAGTTCTTTTTTTAACAGTTTCCATGGTATTGTTAAGGAATTTTGGCCGATGAAAAATTATTACATTGAACTACATCCATATTCTCAAAGGTTTTTAAACTTTATTTCCTTCATTTATTGAGCCCCTATTGTTTTCTTACTTTTCATTTGTAATGAACTAAGATATATTATTTTGTTGTATCATCAAACATATGGGAGAAGAATCTTCATGACTTTGAGAGAGTGGGAAAGAAATGGCTTTAGTGAGTAATCTTTTCATATGTCGATCTTTTAATTTACAAGATTCTATAACGTTGTTAGCACCATTATGTATTATATGTGTAGGGGAACTAATATATTAACTCAAAGGAATTTCAATCACTGTCCATCCTGGTGATCATAAGCTTGAGATATCATATTGATTATTGAATGATATTATTAACTTTTAAGCTAGTATGGTTGTGAGGTATTACCTTCATTCTCCTTCCTTATTCACTCATTGATTTGTTAAATTACACTGTTTCAAAGTTTATTATTTTGTTAATTTGTGTTAATGGGATGGATTCTTACAAGGGTATGAGGATAGTGGAGAAGTCAAATAAGGATCTAGTGATAGACTTGGACATACTTCACTTGGATATTTATTTCTATAAATTATTCATATTTAGAGCCATTAGTGAACCTTGTATTCTATATTAGAGGAAATTGTCAAATTTCATGCTTTGTCTCCTCTTTGATACATTTTTTTTTGTTTTTTATTTATTTTTTAAAACACCTACAGGTCGTCGGTCTTATAATATCTCTAGAGGTGTTCCCATAGCATAAAATTCGTAGGTGAGACAACGTTGATATAGCATACACATCGGAATACTGACGTTACCTTCCTTCGCTCTTCTAATGTCCATAGCAACGTTGTCCTAGAGTCAATGTCGCAGGTGAGACGTCGTTGATATAACATAAACGAATGAAGACCAACGTTACCTTTCATTGGTCTTCCGACGTCCCTAGCGTTTCTGCCATGGCGTCAATGTTGCAGGTGAGACGTCGTTGATATAACATACATGTTTTAAGACCGAAGTTACCTTCTGTCGATATTTCAACGTTCCTAGTGTCACTCCCATGGCATCAATGTCGCAGGTGTGGCGTCATAGGTGATACATATTGGTGTCGTTGTAGTGACATCCATAGTGGGCTTGGACAGTGAAGTCTGAGATGCCACGTGTCTACATGAAACACTGCAATAGAGATGATATCTGTGTTGTCRAAAAAATGATGTCATGTGAAATGRCGTTTGAGGGGGTCCAATGTTTTTCGTTCTCCCGACAATATAATGTGGAAATTTCTACGAACACATCGTCTAAATGTGACCCAAATGTACTAGTGGTTTAACATAAGGAAGGATTTCATCCCATGTGTGTGGATGTTTGGAATTGTACATCCTCAGGATATGGAAAATCATCATGTTGACTACCTTTATTGTCCATCAACCTATGGGTGGAAGGAAATTGATTTGGTTATGTTAGTGTCCATCATTGACCATAGGTTAGACCAGAAAGTGCTTAGGAACCTTGGCAGTGGAATCAGTTGTGATTCTCTTCTTTTAGGGTGCCAAAACTTCCATCTTAGAGAATCGATCAATAGCCATGAAGACACAATCATTCCCATGCTTTGTTGAAGGATATTGGACATGTAATCCATGGAGATGGACTCCCAAGGCCTATCTAGAGTAGGAAGAGAGGCGTATATCCCCTATTTCTTGATGGTGGGCTTGGAAATGTCATAGGCAGTGTAGTATTTTTTGTACTTGCGGACATCTTATCGAAGCTTCGACCAATAAAAATGATTTTCAGTACTTCCAATGTTTTCTCTACTAAAAAATGTCATGTTTTTCAGATGTAATGAGCTTCCTAGATCAACTTTTCACACTCTCTTGAAGGAACATGAAGATGTCTTAGATGGAATAACAATCCATCCTCAATATGAAAGTATGGAACTATTTTTTATGCGCTAAATGTCTGATAAGAAGAAGCAAATTCATAGTATGTATTATAATTTTGGCCACCCGAACGTCTCATGCCCACAAGAGTTAAGAACTACGTTTAGCACCACAACCAATGGTTGATTGAGAAAATTTGTGACATGGTTGGTGCTTCCCTTCTTGTACTTGATGTTCAGGTAGAATTGATGCAGGTATGTGGACCACTTTTGATGGAGGTCATTCTTTAACTTTCCTTGTGTTTGCATGAATTGCATAGGCCTGTGATCATTATGGATGATCCTTTCCTTCCCCAGAATGTAATGCTTCCATTGTCAACATGCTTGATCAATGGAGTACATCTCTTTATCATAGGTGGGGTATCTACAAATAATATAAGATAATGTTTCACTATGATAGGCTACCATATTCCCATGTTGAGTGAGGACTACATGGATAACATAATATGAAGCATCTATCTTAATCTCAAATAGTTGTTGAAGGTCTGATAAAATAAGGATTGGTGCTGAGAAAAGGAGGAATTTCAAATCCTCAAATTATTTTTGTTGGGACACAACCCACACAAAATTGGCCTTCAATCCACCCTTGGTCGCCTGTCTTAGGTCCCATATGATATGAGAGAATCCCAACACAAACCGATGGTAGAAGTTGATGAGGCCCAAGAAGCTGTGGAGCTCGATTATTGTCTTTGAGGCTGGCCAATCATGAATGACTTGGATCTTGGTTGGATCCACATGCACCCCTTGTTGATCCACTATGTATCCCAAATATCGGATTATATACATGTCGAAGGAACACTTCTCCAAATTATTAGATAACTCGTGTTGTCGCAAGGTTCCAAAGACCTGCTGAATATGCTTCAAATTTTCCTCCCAAGTTTTGTTGAAGATGAAAATATCATCCAGATATATGAACAAAAAGGAGTTTGTGAATGGCCACAATATGTCATCCATCATCCACATGAATGTGGTTGGGGAATTATTCAAGCCAAAATGCATGACCATCTACTCAAAGAGACCTTATTTAGACTTGGAGGTCGTCTTCCATACATCATTTTTCTCAATCAACACCTGGTGGTAGTTTGACTTCATATCAATATTAATGAAAAACTTGGCTCCCTTGAGTTGATCGAGAAGATCATTAATCTATGGGATTGGGTACCAGATTTATTCTTTGATCTTATTCAAGGCTCTGTAATCAATATAAAGTCTCCATGTCATGTCCTTCTTCTGTACTAAAAACATTGGGCTCCCACAAAGTGAGGAGCTTGTTCTGATGTGTCCCTTCAGAATTAGCTCTTGGATCTGGTGTTTGATTTCTTCATTATCCATAACAAAACCATTAGGAAGAGAAGCATCAGGTGTCAAATCAATTGAGTGATTTACCTAATAGTGCAGAGGCACCCCAGTAGGTGAGGGAAATATGTCTTTGTTCTCTTCTGCCATCTTGTCCACATGTTGGTGTTATGTAGAGAGACCCCTTGCAGAGGTTTTGGTGGTTGAAGTGACGACCTTTCGTTCACCTTTCAAAAGAACCATAAAGAGGACAAATCTCCTAGTATGAGAGAACACCTTTTTACACTGCTTCGTAGATATCAAAGAGACTACAGTAGTTGGGACTGCATCTGGTACCATGTAGAGTTGATCTCCAAAAGTAGTAATGACACTACGGGGCCTAGATTCATAAACAACATGACGCCTCCACATATATGGTTTTCCTAAAAAAACATCAAAAACTTTAAGTGGGGAAATAACACACAATACCTCATCTTTGAATGGTTTGATGTCATAGTGCAGATGACATTGATGGCTGATGCAGATCTCTCATCCCTAGATGATTCAACCAATGGTGTATGGATGAGGATTTGGTGTTGTCAGGTTAAACTTATTGATGACCTCTACTGACATTAGGTTCTCCTGGATATTATTTTAAACAGTGAAATGTATCAGGGTTCCCTTCACCCACATCTATGAGTGGAAGAGATTCTCCCCTTCTTCATGCTCCTATGGTTCCTCTAGCTACAATTTTGTGGCAGTTATGTTGTGACACAGCACCCCCTGCCTCAACAGGTTCTGTGCGACCTCCCGTTCTTAGGATCGTTCCAGAATTCTTCCTTGAGCTGAAGCGGCTTGCTTGGATCCCTACCAGAATCCCAAGAATCTGATCCACAAGTCCTTCACGAAAACTCCACCGACACAAGGCGTGAGTCCTCACCTCCAAACGGCCACCGGACATGACTGCGACCCTTTCCGAAAAGGGATTTTGGGTTTTGTGATTTCAGGAGTTTTGATGTCGAGTTTCTTGACCCTTCGATTCCCCAAACTCTGAAATGATGAAATGGTTCAATCAACGATTAGCCCCACCCCGACCCACATCTCGTCCATGTGACCGCTTCCTCTATGACCGCAGCCTAACTCTGAAGGTATGTCACATTTCACAACTTCAGGACTTTCAATGTCAAGTGCCCGACTTCTTGTCCCTGCAATTTCTGAAATGTCGAATCCTAAACTTCCAAAACATGTGACTGTATTCCCACTCCAACAATACGTTGCTTTCAGGACTTCGGGGTTTCTAACGCAAAGCGCCCCCGATCTCTTGTCCTCGAGATTCCCTAAAAGCCGAATCCTGAACTTTCGAAACATGTGACCCTGTTCCGTGACCATGCTACTCCTCCATTTTTTTTCCTATTTTCATGTTTCAGGACTTCGCAATCCCGGCTACAACAACTCCCTACCCCTTCGAGCTCCCGGTAACTAAAATACCAAAGTACCAATCCCTGAAATGCCAGTCTTCTGCTCCAAACTAGGATCAATGGCTCATAGCCTCTCTTGATCTGATGGCTTGTGTATTTTCAGTATTTCATGGGTCAACAGTTCCAAACTCTTACCCTTTTCATTCCCAGTAACCGAAATGCCGAAATCCTTCTTTCAGGAATTTCCCCGAAACCTCGACCACTCGCCACGTGTCCTCCTGTTGGACGGTCATGATCCTTTCAGGATTTAATGGGTCAAGAGTCCCAACTCTTGCCCTTTGTATCTCCCAGTAGACAAAATGTTTAAATAGGCCTTTCATTCCCCTCTTCACATATGAGGGTTAAACCTCATGCATCTTCTCCTCGATCCAATGGCTATCGATCCATGTGCCCAAATATGATGGCCCAGATATCTTTCTCCTACACACTCTCCTTCTTCTTGCCTGGACGTAGATTCAACAGTCCAGATATCATCCTCTCCAGCTGATCTAATGGTAGTTGTGCTCCCTCCTTAGCTTGAGCTTCTTCCTGAACTTGGAAGACTTCAAATGCTTCAAAGGTCTCATCATTTTCTCCTGCTGTGAAGCCTGTATCCTCGGCTCCCGCCTATGTTCTAAAGACGTTGTCCCTCCTGAAATTTTCAAACTCTTACCCACCAAAGGGTGTCTCAACTTCTACGATTTCTTGCAGCTATGGCTCTGTGCGCAAAGGAAATTTTCCTCCTGAGCTTAGTCCTCTCTGAAACCTTGAAAGGTTTCTCGACTTCGATGCTCTTTGCAGAGTCTCTGCACACAAAGGTGTTATCTGTCCTGAGCTTCGGGACTTTAGAATAAGTCCTCTCTCGCTCCCACTCTTGTTTCCTGATGAGCCTTCAGACGTCTGTCTGTCTATCAACACTTTACTTAGGTGTTGGCCTGGTGCACTCCTTACACAGGTCTTTATCCTCTTGAGCTTCAATTTCTCAGACCTCTAAGGTCTCAACCCTTTCTCTCCTTGAAAGGATGGAAATGCCCTCTGGAAGCTTCCTGCTCAAGCACTCCTTGCTAAGCCTATAGGGTGTTCAGTAACCTTGTGAAGGTCTTCTCTTTGACACTTATTCTCCTTTCTAAACTTCAAACAAGAGTTCTTTCTGTGCACACCTGCACCAACTCAATGCCCTCCTGGAAGAGTTTTCCAGAATCCTCGGTGATTCTGTCTTCTTGTCGAACTCGAAATAGAGTTCTTCTCGTAATGCATCCTGTGCATTTTCTCGATTCCCTCTTGGTAGAGACTTACATAATTCTTAGAAATTATGTCTTCTCTGTGCCTTCTATGCACCTTCTCAATGCCCTCCTGGTAGAGATTCTACAGAATCCCTCAATGATTTTGGTCTGTCCTGTGCTCTCTTATGCACAGTATTACCTCCAAGGTATTCAACAACCTTGAGGATTCTCCTTGAGTCAGTGACTTCAGCTGGTGCACTCTCCTAGCATGTCTTTGTCTGAATCCACAGAATTCAGAAGTGCACTCCTTGCACTGGCTTACAGAAACCATAGTATTCTGTCATGCAACCTCTTGCATGAAGCCACAAAGAACCCAAACCTGGAATCAAAGAACTCACAGATAGTAAATTATGTCTATCCCTGCAAATGCATACCTAACATACATCTACAACATATCATCAACACATAAAGACATTCATCCATGAACTCATAAACATGTGGAAAACAACATGCAGGAAAAACTACTATGTTTGTATTAATCAAGAATGCCCGATTGCAATGTGTTCGAGCTCAGACTGCAACAGAGTCTTGGCTCTCTTCTCCCCTTCTAAAAATAACTACTAGATACAAAGAAGATATTTTTACAAAGAGGGGCTCCTCGAGCTCTTCCCTCCATCCTCACTAACTCTCATTAATTTACATTCAATTATATTGAATGGTTGTCTAGTCTGAATTGAATCTAGATCTCAGCCTTACAACCTATTTAAGGCMACCTTTACTAAAGCCTACGCATATGCATGGATTTTTGTCTCTACCAGCCTTACTACATTTAATTACATTTTCAAAATTTGAAAATCGAGAAGGATGCGCCTCTCTCTCCCATCAAATGTGTGCTTTGATGTGCTGGCTGGCTGGCACGTAGCTAGCTTGGAGCAATGCTCCTGCATCATGTTGACATTGGGTTCTACATCAATGATTCATTTTCCCTTTTCTGAATCTGATTTAGAGTCTAGATCAACATATGAACCTGAGGCTTTCATCTCAACCAACAATCACTGTTTGGATCATCATTCATCAATATTGTGCCAAGGGAATTTTTGGAACTCGCAACACTTTCCAGTGTCCTTCTTCAACTTCCCATTACCTTTATTTGTTGGTGGCTTGGACTAGTCATCATTTATTTGTCCTTTTCTCTGGGAGTTAGGGCGACCCTTACCATACTTTCTTTGTTCCATATTTGTAGACCCTAACTCCCGCTTTTTCTACTGCTTAAATTTCTGCTCGATTTTGACAACATATCAATACAAGACTCCTAATGACGATATGTCCAAAAAATCCATTATGATTTAGATGTACCTATGTAAAGCCCCACATTATTTTAGAACCATATGGCACTCAGATTATTTGAAACCCATCTTGGTGTGAAAGATATGGAAGGTATTTGTGATCTATGACACTGTTTGGCCCCTTTCTTTATGCAGAGTGGTCCATCTTGTGTATTGGTTTTCATAGTTTCCAACAAGGTAATGTTATTCCTTGAGGGCATCAACAAAATACGCCCAAGCATGTCCTAGCCAAAAAATGGTAGAATCATCCTCGACTTGTTTCTCACAGTATGTATCCCACCAATATCTAACATGGGAGAGGGCCTTAAGGAGTGCAAAGGTGATTTTTTCACTTTGGAAAATTTTTGGACGAAGAAATAAGCCTCTAGAAGACTTAACCATTTTTTCAAAGCATCGTCCTCTATCTTCCCTTTAAATAAAGGAATAACAAAGTTAACTTGTACATTAAATGGCATCGCACCTCTGAAGTGACAACTAGTTGAAGGTGCCTATGTTGTTCTCAACAGTCCTTGAAGGATCTGGGAGAAATTATTCATCATCTCATTCCTCTGTCGCGCGAGGGCTTCATCGAGAATTTTTTTGATAGGATCTACTTCTTTGTCTTCCCTGATTTATTTTTCCATGGGAGGTTTCTTGGGTGGGTGAGATCATTTTTCCTCAAGAGAAACAAGCTCGAGACCCAACTCTATACCCTGACCTCATTAGGGACATGCATTAAGAATGACAAGGAGTTGACTTCTTTGACACCACTCATCTAGATTATTTTTCAAACGMCATTAAGGATAAAAGTGGTATACACAAAGATATTTCAAGGAACACAATAATACAATAAAACTCATATTTTATTAATAACTATCTCAAATACAAAATATTGTAAAATGCAAGCTAGCTAGAACACAAACTAGCTAGAATAGTGGTAGCTTGTCTTTGAAGAGATATGTGTTGGCTATGCTCATTCGCAATGTTTATTACAATGAGGCTCAAAATGACTTTTTAACATAAAGAATAAACAAGAAAACCCTAAACATCCAAAACCCTAACCCCAGAATATGAAACGCCAAAATTTTTTTGGGCCCTGATGGGGGTAGTTGATACGTCAACTTCCTGAGGGTGCAAATTTTGCATATGATTTGTGTTTGGGATGCTCGGTACCTCATTGGAAAGGTATATCCAAGGATTAGACATTCTGAACATCCCAATACATCCCAACTGTTAACTATTGGGTGATTCCAAGTAAAAAAAACATCGTTTAGGGCCTCAAAATGACCTCAAAAGTTTGTGACATGAAAAAATACCAATATGGAAACTATAATCTGATCCAGTGGAATAGGTGGGAGACCACTGATTTCCACCTGAATCATCGTCCGATCAGAAAAAAATATTTAATCTAGGTCATCGAATTGTTGGTTTTATACTTCATTTCACCTCACGACTGAAGTGGGTTCCTCGATGCATCAACATATCACCTCTCAAACCATGCATTGACATGTTCCATTAGAATTCCACATTGGTCCTCTACATCACTCACACACACACACACACACATATGTTTTCACCTTTGTACAGATGCATGCGTTTATAACCAGATCGACATTGTGTTTGAAACATGCATGAAGTTTTACGACACCCGAACCCAACCAAACCATTGCGCGTCAAGATAAATGACTCCAAAAAACTGTCGATAGTCACCTCCATGCATCAATTCATCTATCAAATGCTAGAGGGAGGTACTTACACTGCATTAAATTCCATTACTATGGAAAATTTCTCCCCATGGATTCAATATTTGGTCGTTAAATTACATCTTCCCCAAAACGTATTGCATTACTTTCTTAGTTCAGTCTGTTATAAATTAAGTGCATTTGCTTATTCATCTTGATTACTAACTAATTGAAGCTCGTAACACCTATTTTAAATTTGGTATCAAAATATTCAACCGACCAGTAATTTCACATTAAGAAAGTATTATCATGTAAGATTTCTTCTAGTAAATATTGACGTTGCTTGGAAACATGTATGTTTATGTTGTGTAGCATCTAGTTTTGGGAAAATTATTGTGATGTTTTCTTACCAATAATGGTTTCCTACAGACGCGATGTCTCCCATAAAATCTCCCAGATAGAGGACAACCAATAAGCATAGGACACGGTCTAGTGATTTTGAGGTTGGTTCAAGTTCCACGCATTCGTGAATAGAATAGGCCATGACGAATAAGAGTGCAGAACCCCTCATCTGACTTCCCCAAAAGAATATTTCAAACCTTGTTTCATTGTTTTGTGACACAAATCCATACACAGAAGGAAGGAATGGAACATAGGTGCCAATTCCTACCTGAATTGATCTTTTCACAACATTTAATGATGGAGACTACCTTGAATCAACCCCACATAGAATTTTGGAGCTTCGAGAAGTAGATGATGTAGTTTTCCTTACAATAAATAAAGGCCTATTGCACTTTGTAGCGGCCAGGGAACCTTTCATTCCCTGTGTATAATTCATGGAGTGGGTTATCAGTCATACTAAATCCCATGACTGTAAAATTGTGAATGACAAGGGAGAATGTATAGTCTCCTCCCTCCCTCAGGATATGACTACCTGCTACAAATTTCCAGACCTCGATGAGGCTGACACAGACCCCTGACCCTTGGGCCAGAATCCGCACAGGATCATTCTCCTTCAAATCCATAGAACTGAAATAGTTCTTTCGAGCCCTCACTGGAACCCCATGAATCCGATCCACAGGTCCTTCAAGAAAACTCCACTGGCACAAGAAATGCACCAGGCATGAGTCTTCACCTCCCCACGGCCACCAGATATGACCTCAACCTTTTCCAAAAATGAATTTTGGGTTTCACGACTTTGGGAAACCTGAAGTCGTGAGTCCCTTGATTCTTCAATCCCCGAAACCCGAAATGCTGAAATGCCAAAATTTCAGTTCTATGTGACTGCGTCCTCCATGACCACAACCCTTTTCCAAATACACGTCGTGTTTCGCAACTTCGGGGTTTTCAATGCAAAGTGCCCCGACTTCTTGTCCTCGGTATTTCTGAAATGTCGAACCCCGAAATACCAAATTTTTGAAATGCCAAGCCAAAAGACACTTTTCGCATTTCACGACATTGAGGTTTTCAATGCAAATCGCCCTGACTTCTTGTCCTCTGAACTGCCGAAATGCCAAACCCCGAAATGCCAAAATGCCGAAATGAGCTTAACAGTTTTGGGTCCTCCCTTAGCCTCCAAATGCTTTTGGGGTTTTGTGATTAAGAGAATCACAATGCAAGGTTGCAACGATCCTTAGCCCTTCGAACTCTCGGGTCCCGAAATGTCGAAAAGTCGAACCCCAAAATGTCGAAATTCCATTCCAAAGGGAGATCAATGGCTGTGAGCCTCCCCTGATTCGACGACTTACCTTCTTTCAGGGTTTCATGGGTCAAGAGTCTCGAATCTTACCCTTTGTTTCTTCCAGTAGCTAAAATGCCAAAATATCTCTACTGAGAGATCAATGGTCCATGTCCCTCTTGAACCAATGGCTACGATCCAACTAGATCGACGACCCACATCCTTTCGGGAATTTTCCCGAAACCTTGATCGCTTGCCATGTGTCCTCCTGTGGACGGTCCTGATCTTTTCGGGATTTCGTCAAATCCTTCCCTTTGCATATACAAGGGTTAAACCTCATGCACCTTCTCCTAGATCTGATGGCTATTGGTCCACTGCACTAGATTTGACGGCCCAAATCTGTCCTCCTGTGCTCTCTCCTCCTGCTGCCTGGACATGAAACTCAATGGTCCAAATTTTTTTCCCCAGTGCATGAATCAATGGCAGTTGTGCTCTCTCTTGAGCTTGTGCTTCTTCCTTTCCCTTGGAAGATTTCTTGCTCCAAAAAGGCCTCGACCATTGTCTTTGCTGCGAAGCCTGTATCCTTGGCTCCCACCTGTATTCTAAGGACGTTGTCCCTCCTGAGCTTTGTTGACTCTGAAACCTCAAAGGGTTTCTCGACCTCTGCACTCCTTGCAGGGTCTCTGCACACAACTATGCTATCTGTCCTGAGCTTGGTCAACTCAGAAACCTTGAAAGGTTTCTCAATATTCTGCTCCTCTCAGCTATTTCTCTATGCACAAAGGCACTATTCCTCCTGAGCTTATCAACTTAAGACAAGTTCACTCTGAGTGCACCCCTTGCGTTATTCCTTCTAAACTTAATAAATTTAGAAAATTTCTTATTCACACACTCCTTGTGTTGCTGAGTTTTCGCTAAACTCAGATCTGAAGTATTGATTCAGCACCCCCTGCCTCAACAGGTTCTACACGACCACCCGGTCTTAGGATCATTCTGAATTCTTACTTGAGATGAACTAGGCTCCCTCAGATCCCTATCGGAATCCCAAGAATCCGATCCACAAGTCCTTCACCTCCACACGGCCACCAACAATGACTGCGACCTTTTTCGAAATGAAAAAAAATGGGTTTCGCGATTTCGTGAATCCTGGTGCCCCGACTCCTTGTCCTCGAAACTTCTGAAAAGTCGAACACTAAACTGGAAAAATGTATGACCGCAGTCCCACTCCAACAATATGTCACTTTCAGGACTTTGGGGTTTCCAACGCCGAAGTGTCAGGCTTCTTGTCCTCGAGATGGCCAAAAGGCTGAATCCCAAAATGTCAAAATTCTAGTCTATGCGACTGCGGCCTCCATGACCACAACCCTTCTCCAAATCTATGCCGCATTTCACGACTTCAGTGTTTTCATCACCCAGTGCCCGAACTCCTTGTCCTCAGGATTTCTGAAATGGAACCTCGAAATGCCGAAATTCCAAAATGGGCTTAACAACTTTAGGTCCACCCTTAGCCTCCAAATGCTTTTGGGGTTTCGCAATTTGGAGAATCGTGATGCAAGGCTGTAACAATCCTTGCCCATTTGAGCTCCCGGTATCCGAAATACCAAAGTACCAAAGCTTGAAATGCTGGTCTTCCACTCCAAAGGGAGATCAATGGCTATGAGCCTTCCTAGATCTGATGGCTCAGATCCTTTCGAGATTTCATGGGTCAAGAGTCCCAAACTCTTACCCTTTGCATCCCCGGTAGCCAAAATGTTGAAATCCTCCTTTCGGGAATTTCCCCAAAACCTTGACCGCTCGCCACATGTCCTCTTGTGGATGGTCACGATGCTGTCAGGATTTCATGAGTCAAGAATTTTTGTCTCACGACTCCTTCTCCTTAAACTCTCAGTATCCAAAACCTCAATGGCTTCTGGATTTCTACCACACGTCCTCTCAACAATGGATGGCCTTGATCTTTTCAGGACTTTGACAAGTCCTTGCCTTTGCATATACGATGGTTAAACCTCATGCACCTTCTCCTGGATTCGATGGATATCGGCTCCCTGTGCTAGACCTAATGACCCAAATCTATTCTTCTATTCTCTCTCCTCCTGCTGCCTGGACACAAAACTCAACGGTCTAGATCTTTTCTCCAGTGCCCGAATCCATAGCAGTTGTTCTCTCATGATTCCATGCGTCTTCCATCCCCTTGGAATATTTCTTGTTCCAAAAAAGGCCTCAACCTTCGTCTTTGCTGTGAAGCCTGTATCCTCGGCTCCCACCTGTATTCTAAGGATGTTGTCCCTCCTAAGCTTTGTTGAGTCTGAAACCTTAAAGGTTTCTCGACCTATGCACTCCTTGCAGGGTCCCTGCACACAACTGTGTTATCCATCCTGATCTTGGTCAACTCAGAAACCTTGAAAGGTTTCTCAATATTCTGCTCCTCTCGGCTACTGCTCTATGCGCAAAGGCACTGTTCCTCCTGAGCTTCTGAACTTGAGACAAGTTCACTCTTAGCAAACTTCTTGTGTTATTCCTTATGAGATTAAGAACTTCAGACAAGTTCTTATTCACACACTCCTTTGTTGCTGAGTTTTCAGATAACTCAATTCAAAGTATTTCCTACAAATAAATGCTTCATGCCCTCCTAGAATTCTTCTGCTCGATGCATACCCTACAGATCCTTCCTTCACAGAGTGTTTAGTAACTCTATAAGTGCCTTCTCCTTGATACTTCCCTTTCCTTAGAACTCAAAATAGATTTCCCTGGTGCACTCTATGCACTCACTCAGTGCCCTCTTAGCAGAGCTCTACAGAAACTTCAGTAGTTCTGTCTTCCCTGAACTCAAAATAGAGTTCCTCATGTGCACTCTTTGGACGTGCTCAATGCCCTCCTGGCATAGCTTCTACAAAACCCTCAGTGATTTTATTTTCTCTGTTCCTTTCTCTACACAGTCTTCACCTCCAAGGTGTCCATCAACCTTGAGGCTTCTCCCTGAGTCTAATACTTCCTCTGGTGCACCCTCTTGGAACGTCTTTGTCTAAACCTCGTAGAATTCAAAAGTGCACTCCTGGAACTGGCTTACAGAACCCGCAGTATTCTGTCATGCAACCTCTTGCATGAAGCCTCAAAGAATCCAAACCTGAAATAAAAGAACTCGCAGACAGTAAATTATGTCTATCCCTGCAAATGCATACCTAACATGTATCTACATCATATCATCAACACATAAATACATTCATTCATGAACTCATAAACATGTGGACAACAACTTGTAGGAAAAAATGCTCTGTTTGTATTAATCAAGAATGCCTGATTACAATGTGTTCGAGCTCGGACTGCAATAGAGTCTCGACTCTTCTCTTCTTCCTATTCTCTATTTTTCTTCTCTATCGATTGACTATCCTACAAATACAAAGGTTCTTTTTACAAAAGGGGGCTCCTCGAGCGCTTCCCTCCATCCTCACCAACTCTCATTAATTTACATTCAATTACATTGAATGGTTGTCTAGTCTTAATTAGATCTAGATCTCATCATTACAACTATTTAAGGAAACCTTTATCTAAAGCCTGCACATATGCATGGTTTTTGGCTCTACCATCCTTACAATCATTTAATGCAATTTTCAAATTTTGAAAAACAATGAGAGGGTTGCGCCTCTCTCCTTCCATTGAATGCACGTTGGGTGTGCTGGCGCTTGATGACGTGGAGTGATGCTCCTGAATCATACTACTCAGCTGCATAAATCATGAGCTCCTTCTCATGATCTTCCTAGCATGGTTGTTGAAATCCACCTGGATCCCGAACAGTTCTTTGGAGATGTCCATCCGCTCCATTGCTTCGCTGTTGCTACTGCTGTTGCTGCCCTGCTGCTATGGTAGGCTCTCTTTTGCTCAAATTCCCTTTGCTGACTACTTCTGCTGATGTGAACATCATCTTTCTGATTTCCTCAATCACTTCATCTAGCTACTCTCATGGCTGGCTTTCCTTTTGCAGCCTGCTTCGCTGCACTTCTTCCCTACAAATGGGCAGATCATCCCAATTCCCCGGACTATCTTCTTCCAACTTAGCCTATCGGATGTGCAAGATTTGCACCATCACCCTTCTCTCCAGGGCTTCCAATTCCTCACACAGACCAACAAAGTCTATGTTGTCTGCTTCCTCCCCTTCTTCTTCTGCAGCTTCCAGTGCTGCAGTCATCTCCTTTTCAGCTTCCTGGTTGAAAATTTTGAGCCATTCTTCTGAATGCTCATCTCCTTCGTCTCCTTGGGAAAACGTCAGTGTCTGCTCCACTTCTTCCTTCATGAAAAGTTTTTCTGGTGGTTCTCCTGTTGTTTCTACATATGCAACACCTGCTCTGGCCTCAACTGGGCTGCTTGGTAGGAATACTTGAATTCCCCCAATCATTAGAATGCTCTTATGCAGGGATGATTTTAAGGATGGAAATTTATTTTAAAATGTAGAAACCTTGGCGAATCTTACTAATCCTTCATATGTCAACTATAAATGTTTGGCGATATTTTTGTAAAAATATTCAAATTTCTAAGTATTTAATATAGTTTTTATAAAATTTTGGCGATTTTTAAGATAAAATAATTTTATCCTATAGAATTTGGGCGAATCATTTTGAAAATAGCAAATCTTATTTTTGGAAAAACCATGGAAAATTAGCCCATGAGCGAAATTTAGCCCCTAAAATCATCCCTTCTCTTATGATTCTCTCATTTCAGCACTCCTTCCTGATCTGAACTCTCCTTTGAGTTCATGAGACTGTCAAACAGTCTCATCTCCTTCCCCCTGCCCACATGGCAATTTGGAAATTTTCTACTGCCCACCCGGTAGTCCATGAGATCCAGTGATCCCATCTCATTGCCCACTTGGCAATATGAAATTTCACCATTGCTCCCCTAGCAGTACGCGAGACCTTCTGTTGATCTCTTCCCATTGCCCACCTGGCAAATCAAAAGTTCACTTCTTCCCACCTGGCAGCTTCTGAGATCTATCGATCCCATCTTCATCAACACTCCTTGTTGACCCGAACTCATCCCTGAGTTCATGAGACTTTCATATAGTCTCATCTGCTCTCCCTTTCCCACTTGGAAACATGGGATTTCTTCTCTTCCCTCCTGGAAATCTATGGGATCCTCCAACGATCTCATCTCATTGCCCTCCTGGCAACCTGAATTTTCTGTTCTTCCCTTCTGGCAGTCTTTGAGATCATCTTGTGACCTCTTCTTATTTCCCTCCTAGCAAATTGAAAATTCCTCACTGCCCATCTGGCAATCTCTGAGATCTTCCAGTGATCTCTTCTCCTCATCATCACTAAGATTTCTCCCAGCTTCTGGTTCACACACATGAACCAATTATTCTTCAACCCTGAGGTCTTCCACATACCTCAGCCATTCCTTCAACAACTTTCGTTGCCTTCAGGCCAATAAATCCTTGACTGGCCATTTCACTTTAGTTTTCATGGGCCATTCATATACCCATCGTGATTTTTCATCCTGCTGCATTCGAAATTCAAGCTCCCCCATCCTTGCTCTTATATCGACAAGTTCTTTGTCCATCTCAGCCTTGCTCTACTGCTGGTGGTTCTTCTTTCCACCGAGACCATGGCCTTTGGCAGCCATTTTCCTATTCCTGTTTGCCCTCCTGGAAAACTTATTTCTATCACTCTGCAACTGTGAGTGCTTCCATCCTTTTCTTACAGTCGACTTGAATGTCTATTTGTTGTTGCGTTCTGCAACAATCTCTTCAATCCTCTTCATCTGAAATATATAGGTGAAGTCCTTCTCTGATACCACACTGACGATATCAGACTATATCCTATATCTCATGCCTTCTATCCGAAAAACCAAAATAACAAATTTCTTTTGTTCCTCCTTTGCCTCCCTCTGTCTACAGTCTACAAACAAAAAGTGGCTCTAATAACACTTGATGCAGAAACCCCTACCTCATCAGGTTCTGCATGACCTCCTAGTCTTAGGATCATTCTGAATTCTTCCTCGAGCTGAACTCGGCTCCCTCAAATCCCTATCGAAATCCCAAGAATCCGATCCACAGGTCCTTCACCTCCACACGACCACCAAAAATGACCGCGACCTTTTCCAAAACGAAAAAATTTGGGTTTCACGATTTCGTGAATCCTGGTGCCCCGACTCCTTGTCCTCAGAACTTCCGAAAATCTGAACTCTAAACTACCGAAATGTATGACTGCAGTCCCACTCCAACAATACGTCACTTTCGGGACTTCAGGGTTTCCAACGCCAAAGTTCCTGGCTTCTTTTCCTCGGGATGGTCGAAAAACCGAATCCCGAAATGCCGAAATTCCAGTCTATGAGACTATGTCCTCCATGACCACAACCCTTATCCAAATCTACGTCACATTTCACGACTTCGAGGTTTTCATCACCCAGTACCTCAACTCCTTGTCCTCAAGATTTCTGAAATGTCGAACCCTGAAATGTCGAAATGTCGAAATGGGCTTAACGACTTTAGGTCCTCCCTTAGCCTCCAAATGCTTTTGAGGTTTTGTGATTCGAAGAATCGCATTGCAAGGCTGCAACAATCCTTGCCCCTTCGAGTTCTCGGTATCTGAAATACCGAAGTACCGAAGCCCGAAATGTCGGTCTTCTGCTCCAAAGGGATATCAACGGCTGTGAGACTTCCCAGATCTGATGGTTCAGATCCTTTCAAGATTTCTTGGGTCAAGAGTCCCGAACTCTTACCCTTTGCATCCCCGATAGTCGAAATGCTGAAATCCTCCTTTTGGGAATTTCCCCAAAACCTCGATCGCTCCCCACGTGTCCTCCTGTGGATGGTCATGATGCTTTCTAGATTTCATGAGTTGGGAATTTTTGTCTCACAACTCCTTCTCCTTGAACTCTTGGTATCTAAAACCTCGATGGCTTTCATATTTCTGCCACATGTCCTCTCAACGATGGACGACCCTGATCTTTTCAGGACTTTGACAAGTCCTTCCCTTTGCATATATGAGGGTTAAACCTCATGCACCTTCTCCTGGATTCGATGGCTATCGACTCCCTATGCTAGACCTGATGGACCAGATATGTTCTTTTGTGGTCTCTCCTCCTGCTTCCTAGACACGAAACTCAATGGTCCAGATATTTTCTCGAGTGCCCAAATCAACAACAGTTGTGCTCTCCTGAGCTCACGCTTCTTCCTTCCCCTTGGAAGATTTCTTGTTCCAAAAAAGGCCTCAGCCTTTGTCTTTGCTGCGAAGCCTGTATCCTCGGCTCCCACCTATATTCTAAGGATGTTGTCCCTCCTGAGCTTTGTCAACTCTGAAACCTCAAAGGTTTCTCGACCTCTGCACTCCTTACAGGGTCCCTACACACAACTGTGTTATCCATCCTAAGCTTGGTCAACTCATAAACCTTGAAAGGTTTCTCAATCTTCTGCTCCTCTTTTCTACTGCTCTGTCCATAAAGGCATTGTTCCTCCAGAGCTTCTGAACTTGAGACAAGTTCACTCTGAGCGCACTTCTTGCACTATTCCTTCTAATCTTAAGAACTTCAGACAAGTTCTTATTCGCACACTCCTTGTGCTCCTGGGTTTTCGGATAACTCAATTCGAAGTATTTCCTGCAAAGAAATGCTTCACACCCTCCTGGCATTCTTCTGCTCAATGCACACCTTGCAGAGCCTTTCTTCACAAAGTTTTCAGTAACTTTGTAAGTGCCTTCTCCTTGACACTTCCCTTTCCTTAGAACTCAAAATAGAGTTCCCTGGTGCACTCTATGCACTCACTCAATGCCCTCTTGGCAGAGTTCTACAGAACCTTCAGTAGTTTTGTCTTCCCTGAAATCGAAATAGAGTTCCTCTTGTGCACTATGTGCACGTGCTCAATGCCCTACTGGCAGAGCTTCTACAAAACCCTCAGTGATTCTATTTTCTCTGTGCCTTTATTTGCATAGTCTTCACCTCCAAGGTGTCCAACAACCTTGAGGTTTCTCCCTGAGTCTAAGACTTCCTCTGGTGCACCCTCTTGGCACATCTTTGTATAAACCTTACAAAATTCAGAGGTTCACTCCTGGCACTGGCTTACAGAACCCGTAGTATTCTGTCATGCAACCTCTTGCATGAATCCTCAAAGAACCCAAACTTGGAATCAAATAACTCATAGACAGTAAATTTTGTCTATCCCTACAAATGCATACCTAACATACATCTACAACATATCATCAACACATAAAGACATTCATTCATGAACTCGTAAACATGTGGACAACAACATGCAGGAAAAACTGCTCTATTTGTATTAATCAAGAATGCCTGATTACAATGTGTTCGAGCTCAGACCGCAACAGAGTCTCGACTCTTCTCTTCTTCATATTCTCTATTTTTATTCTCTATCGACTGACTATCCTACAGATACAAAGGTTCTTTTTACAAAACAGGGCTCCTCAAGTGCTTCCCTCCATCCTCACCAACTCTCATTAATTTACATTCAATTACATTGAATGGTTGTCTAGTCCGAATTGGATCTATATCTCGGCCTTACAACTATTTAAGGCAACCTTTATCTAAAGCATAGATGATTTTAGGGGCTAAATTTTACTCATGGGATAATTTTCCATGGTTTTTCAAAAAATGAGATTCCTTATTTTAAAAATGATTAGCCCAAATTCTATAGGATAAATTTATTTTACCTTAAAAACCACCAAAATTTTATAAAAACTATATAAAATCCTTATAAATTTGAATATTTTTACAAAAATATCGCCAAACATTTATAGTTGGCATATGAAGGATTAGTAAGATTCGCCAAGGTTTCTATATTTTAAGATAAATTTTCATCCTTAAAATCATCCCTGATCTAAAGCCTGCACATATGCATGGCTTTTGGCTCTACCAGCCTTACAATCATTTAATACAATTTTCAAATTTTGAAAAAAAATGAGAGGGTTGCGCCTCTCTCCTTCCATTGAATGCACACTGGGTTTGCTGGCACTTGATGACATGGATTGATCCTCCTGCATCAAGTATTTCTTGAAAATACCCCTTGGAATTCTTCTACTCGATGCACACCTTGTAGAGCCTTTCTTCACAGAGTGTTCAGTAACTCTGTAAGTGCCTTCTCCCTAACACTTCTCCTTCCTCTAAACTCATAATAGAGTTCTTATGTGCACTCTTGCACCAACTCGATGCCCTCCTGGTAGAGTTCTCCAGAATCCTCATTGATTTTGTCTTCTCACCGAGATCAAAATAGAGTTCTCTCTCATGCACTCTATGCACTTGCTCAATGCCCTCCTGGCAGAGCTTCCACAGAATCCTCAGTGATTATGTTTTCTCTGTGCCTTTCTCTGCATAGTATTCACCTCCAAGGTGTTCAACAACCTTGAGGATTCCTCCTGAGCCTAAGACTTCCTCTGGTGCACCCTCCTGGCACGTCTCTGTCTGAAATTCCGTAGAACTCAGAAGTGCACTCTATACAATGGCTTACAGAACCTGCAGTCTTCTGTCATGCAACCTCTTGCATGAAGCCACAAAGAACCCAGACCTAGAATCAAAGAACTCAATAGACAATGAATTATTTCTATAACCTACAAATTCAAACCAACATACATCTACAACATATCATCAACACATAAATACATTCATCAACATACACAGAATAACATGCAGGAAAAACTTCTCTGATTGTATTAATATGAAATGCCTCTTTACAATGTGTTCGGGCTCGAACTGCAACAGAGGCTCGGCTCTCTCTTCTCTAACCTATTCTCTCTGCTTCTACTCTCCTTCTCTACCAACTAATCCTATAGATACAAAGGATCTTTTTACAAAAGGGGGCTCCTCGAGCTCTTCCTTCCATCCTCACCAACTCTCATTAATTTATATTCAATTACATTGAATGGTTGTCTAGTCCAAATCGGATCTAGATCTCAGCCTTATAACCATTAAGGCAACCTTTATCTAAATCCTGCGCACATGCATGGATTTTTGGCTCTACCAGACTTACAACATTTAATACAATTTTCAAAATTTTAAAATCGAGAAGGCTGTACCTCTCTCTTTCCATTGAATGCACACTTTATGTGTTGGTTGGCTGGTGCATAGCTAGCTTGGAGCGATGCTCCTGCATCAGAGGCCCTCACCAAGAATTTTTTGGTTTCATTTTATGAGCAGTATGACACCAGCAAGATATTAATTAGCTGGTGGAAAGAGGACATGAAAATTTTCAAGAGATCCACCTGTAGGTATGTAATCACAGGTTTGAGGGAACCATATATGTATGTTATGATCCTCTTGTGTAGGTTGTATTGGTAAAAGGACTACTCCCAGTTCTCAGAAGCCTAGTTTCCTTTGGCCTACTATATGGAAATGTGGGGTAGGAAATTCAATTGGGGAGGTGTCATTTCTAAACATCTAATTCTAAGGATTACTCAAGAACATTCCCCAAAACCTGGTGACCCCCCTAATTTCCACATGGTTTCATTTCTCCTAGATGTGTTGTATGCAAAAAATATCTTCTTTGGGTTGTCACTTAGTTGGTAGATCTTTGAACCACCTGTCCATGTATATGTCAACATGCTATGGGAAAATAGATACAAAAAGTTTTATTCTCATATTTGTGAATTTTTCATACCAAGGATCTATGTTCTCATATTTGGACAAGAATGTCCCAGACTATCCAAACAGGAAAATAAGATATTTAATTGCGTTGGGAATTGTTACTTTGAAGAGAAGCACACCTACTTAAGAATATATGGAGCCATTATCTCACCACACCTATTTCTTGTATGTGTACCCGATAGATTGTTCATTGGAGAGATTTGTTATCAAACCATCATGCAAGGATTCAATGTTACCCTTGTGAAAGATAAGAAGATTTTGTTTAACCCTTATGGATTTCAAGTAGGGTACTATGTGTTCAAAGATGCTAAGCATGTCAAATAATAAGGTCGGGTGTACTTAGAATATAGGTTCATGATAGGGAGGTATAGAAATCATGATCCCAAAGGATTAATTTCAATGCATGTAGAGCAAGTGGTATTGACTTAGACATATTCTCACAAAAAGTGGGAAGAAAAGTTGTTCCTCCAACGTGGGTTCCTCAGAGAAATCATTTCTTAAGATAAAAGATTCCCATGAATCCCTCATTTGAACTAACTGGTGTTCAATTAAACTATTAATCAGGCCATGATGGAACATGTTGGTTTCAAGGTTTTTAAGGTCCCTCTGGTAGAATCTTGACATCTTGGTCAATATTTTTAGTAGACAGAAAGGCATATTTAAATCAAACACTAGAAAACTCATATTCAATCAAATGTGGAAATAGAAGACCAAGACATAATGACCCTCACATGTGATAAATTTCTTGATTATGTAGACTAAAGTTTTTCATTTCCTTTTGAGCATATGAACATGCATACCTTTTATATCATATATTGAACCCTTAGATGTCAGGAGTTGATCCCAAGGGATGTTTTTTACTGCAATATTCTTGAAAGATCTCTTTCCCTTGAGAGGTAACTCCACAACTTTTGAAATGAAATATTCATCGATTAATAATCGATATCTCCTACCCAAGCCCTTGTACATTAAAATACTAAGAAAAACTCTGGCAACTTTGATGTTGTGGCCTCAAAAATCCTGAATGAAACTTCCCCAACCAAATTTCTAAACAAACTCAAAGATGTCATCATATACTTGGATAATTTCAAATCCATTCGGCTCAACCCTTACTATCGGTTCCATGAGGATGATAAACACACCAGCATACTGGTAAATTTCAACAGGGGTGAGGTAATTTGTAATAAGGGAAAGGAATAAAATTGAACAGAGAACCAAGCATCATATGGGAAATGAGTCATAACTTCCTGTAATGGCATGAAACTATCGTTAAAAATCATTATGGTTAGGGATTTCATTTCACATATTGGAGGTAAGAGTAAACCACACGTCCATAGAAGGAAATTCTCATACATGGGACTACTCGCATGATTTAGGGAGGTGGGATGTGTCAGAGAAAAACTAGATGTTCCATCGTAACTTTTCCATGGGCTATGAAAAATTTGAGTCATGATAGAGGCATGATGCATGGAAATTATCATGATTAGATCAAATTGCATAGGGTTTGGTTTATCATGAAATAATCATACAATTATGTCTTAGTGTGAATGTAATCAAACAATAAATGTATTAACAACGAGGGATCAATTAAAATTTCAAGGGAGATGTAAAGACAATGATTAAAGCTAGTTTCATACATGGGTTGGAAAGGCATTAAATGTCCCAATGATGAGTGTTCCCCAAAATGATACCCCAAAAGACCTTGTTGACATATTTTTCATCGACTCAATAGTTCAAGACATTAATCAATCTGAAGTTTTGAAACCTTGAATAATGTTAACATGAAAAATATCAAAATATATGTAATGCCAATGCTTATAATGATTAATCTATACAACCAAACTTCAATTGGAATATGCAACAATGTAAATCAACACTGAACAAAGAAATATTGATATTATCATTTCAATTTTAATAAAGTAGGTATAAAGAGACAAGCATGTTTAGACCACATATTAATGTTCTAGGAAGTATGATAAGTAGGTCAAGTTTTTAGTGCCGACAACATTTTGAAGCGGTAAGCAAAGTTGGACAAAAAATAACCCTGAAATTTATGCTTCCAGTCATGAAATTAAGAGTTATTACGATTCAATCATGTATAAAAGAAAATGCATATAGATAAAGAGTTATGTATTTCGCCAACTGAAAATTATACATACAGATGCCCATAAAATTAGTCAAAATTTACTAACTATAGGAGAAAAAGACTCATGAAAATGTAAATTACAATTTGACCTTCATGAGGGACTAATGACCTTGCGATCAACAACAATAATGAAATTTGTCTTAGGCCTTACAAATGGAAACTCTATGTAAAGGAATGGCCTTCATTTTGATGACCAAAATAAAATCGGTTTGTTGGGAGGCCAACAAATGGAGACTCACTGGGCGAAGTAGTTTTCTATGAAATAATATGAAATATATCATTATGAAGGAATACAATATAATACGCACCAAATGGTCAGACATTCAAATCATCTAAATTAGTATTATCCCTAGTGTATCTGGTATTAGTTTTGTCTTTGCAATTGCATGAATAGATCATTTTTTTCCAACCTAATTCATAAACTCATACAATGCAATTCATAATTGACCCAGAACAATAACTTAATAGAAATTAAACTCATGAAAGGAAACCTAATCAAATGAGCCACAAAAAATTTAGAGGGACTTTAATACCACATACATGGTTGTTGTTTCCAGCAATCGTTTAGCCTCGACAGGGATACCCTTTAACCTATTTGGATGCTTTAATCCCATTCAATAGTTGTGAACACATGGTGGATCAATGCTGCAATAATTGAGTTTAATTCATTGAATGTTTGAGAAACCAACGGAAGGTCACTACCTAGCTTGGTGACCAGTCATCGTTAATGTCATCCACAACATCCTACAAAAGTGAACAATTTGTCTTGTGATGAGACCTCTTATCTTTCAATCATACAGACTAAAATTCATTACTCTGGCTTGGTGACCAACTGTGGTAATGTCATTTTCATAATATTTTATGGTCATGGTAGGTTGGCTCGCAATGAGATCTCCCATATTTCAGTTGGGACCATATGTTCTAGTTTTTTCTTAAAATAGAGGTGATCTAACTATGGTGAATAGCTTAATCCCTTTTAGGAGATTGTCTAAATGACGGGGAAGCAGATCCAAATAACACCTTAAGGGTATGGATGGAATGAAAAGTCCTATGATTGTTATGTTTTTCAAATATTAATTTGGCCTCCCCAATAATGATTGCTTTAAAAGTAAGCATGTTTGAGTATGATCTAATCGATATACAGTGAAGATAGAGTTTCTCAGATAAAGATGGAAACCATTGAAAGATTGTTGGACATATTGTCATTGATGTCAACAATTGATGTCATTATGATGTGATGATAAGTTGTTATGATAAATTGTCATTGTTGATTTATTGTAGATGAAATTTTCATTGATGCCAACAGTATATTAGTTAGTAGAGAATGTCAAACAATATGTAGAGATCAAAGCTCAGAATGTCAAAAGTATATCAGTTAGTAGAGAATTTCAAATAGTATGCAGAGATCAAAGCTCAGAATGTCAATAGTATATTAGTTAGAAAAGAATGTCAAATAGTATGACGATATGTAGAGATAAAAGCTCAAGAGGGTGAGAGAATTAATATCAAAGCTCAGAAGGGAAAGCACAGTACAGTATGACGATATGCAGTGATAAAAGATCAGGATGGTGAGAGAATGAAGATAAAATCTCAAAAGAGATGGCATGATGAATCTCAGAAGACTAGACAATGATCAGATCAGATCAATACCATTGATACACACAGAGAGCTTGGGTGATGAATTAAATCACTCACAATCCACATCGACCGTCGATGGTCACTCGCCAAACAGATCTATGGTTAGTGACAAAATGAAGAAAGGGTAAAGGGCGGTGAAATGAAAATTTGGCGCTTTATGTTAAAGGTTGCGCTAATATCAACAACTGATAATTGGGGGCTTAGATCTATGGTTGAGATGGAATATCATACCCCCCCCNAAAGCACAGTACAGTATGACGATATGCAGTGATAAAAGATCAGGATGGTGAGAGAATGAAGATAAAATCTCAAAAGAGATGGCATGATGAATCTCAGAAGACTAGACAATGATCAGATCAGATCAATACCATTGATACACACACAGAGCTTGGGTGATGAATTAAATCACTCACAATCCACATCGACCGTCGATGGTCACTCGCCAAACAGATCTATGGTTAGT
>SNQJ01S0040284.1:35199-62165 GCA_010110895.2 Picea sitchensis
ATAAATCTTATATTTAAAAAAAATAATGTGTAAATATATTTCTTTTAAAATTAATTTTTATAATATAATATGTATTTTTATTAATGTGTAAATATATGTTTTTCAAATTTGATAATCATCTTAAAAAATAAATTAATAATTTTTTTAATATTTTATGTATATTTAATTGTTTAAAATTAATCCTATTTTAAAATTTAATAATCAAATTAAACAATACAGAAATTAACAATTTTATTGATTAAAATAAATTTTAGAAATTTATATCAATTCATTAAAAAAAATATTGTCAAATTAAAAATTCCATAAACTATTTTAAAATGTTTTACAAGTCAAAATCTCTGTATTTAGTTTTTTTTTATGGTTGTGGATAATAAAATTGTGTTTCATAAATCAAAATCTCTTTATTTAGGTTTAGAAAACACTTCTTTCGAGCACATAGAGGAAACGTTGTATGTGTTTTGCAAAAATGAACATCTAATCACAACCACGGGAATTTAACTAAGACATGCACAAATGCAATAATTAAAAACTTCAGAGATCATTAAAAAATTTAATATTAAACTAAAATTTCCAACATTCCCATTTCAAAGGGACTTTGCCATTCTTAAAGTAAAGTTTGTCCTCTCGTTTAAGTCCTATATTGGTTATTTTGTCTTCTTTAGTAATATTTTATTATTTTGTTATATCATTTATTAATTACATTTGCACTTGTTTCATTTGTGTTTCTCCTTTGTCCAACTTTTGGTGATATTCTACTTTTTCATAATGAATTTTTTATATTCTCCTTTTTCTCATAAGTTCTCTATTTTGTATATTAAGATTTATTCCATAATACAAAGTGCCCCAAAAATATCTCGTTTTACTAGTAAGTTAATGGTTGTTCAATAAAATTGTTGCATTGGATTTGAGACATTGGGTTTCACCTAGTGGAGAGGCTTCACTATCATTTTGTTGTTTGAAAAAACATTTGTTCGAGGATCTTTGGAATTAGGGTTTGAAAAAATCTTTGTTCGAGGCTAGTGGGGCCCCTCTGATGTTATTTTGTTGCAGGATCTCTGAGACTATGGTTTTTCTTAATGAGGCATAGTGCAAATTTTGAAAAAGAAGTCAATTTTCAAGAACGTTGTGTCTGGTGATTGTGGGAAATGTGCTTGCGTGGGACTTGGAAAAAAGACGTCCAAGATCTTTTGGAACTTATTATGCTTCTCGGCTTGGATTTTATGTCCCTGGACCAAATTACCAACATGTCCCTGAATGACCTGAGGAGGCTAGTTGCAACTCACAATAAAAATCAAACATGGACTCAGATGGATGAATATTCAATTACATTGGATCAGAGGAATTGGGTTTCAGGTAGTGGGGCTCCTCCTCTATCATTGTGTTTCCTAGAAAAGTGTTTGTTGGAGGATCTTCGGTACTAGAGTTTTTCTCAATGAGGCATAGTGTAAATTATGAACAACATGTGAATTTTCAAGAAAACATTCTAGGTTATTGTGGGTAGCATCATCGTGCATGACTTGACCAAATATATGTATGAGAGATTATGGAACTTTGTTATGCTGCTCAGTTTAGATTTTATGTCCATGGACCACATTTCCAATATCTCCTTCAATGGCTTGAGGAGGCGAGTTGCAACTCATGATAAAACTGAAACTGAGACTCAGATGGATGAACCGTAGGTTTCGTTGTATCTAGGGTATTATATTTCATTTAGTGGGGCCCCTCCAATGTCATTCCTTTTTTCGGAAAAATGTTTGTTGGAGGATCTCCAAGACTAGGGTTTTTCTCAATGAGACGTAGTGAAATTTTTGAGCAAGAGGTCGATTTTCAAGAACATTGTGCTAGGTGATTGTGGGTAGTGTGGTCACATGGCCCTTGGCGAAATAGACATCCAGGAGCTTACAAAACTCTGTTATTCTTCTCGGTTTGGATTTTATTCCCCCATACCAAATTTCGAGCATGTCCATGAATGGATTGATAAGGAGAGATGCAACTTGTGATCAAAATCAAACTGAGACTGGGATGGATGAACCCTTAATTGAATTGGATCCAGGTCACCGGGTTTCATCCAGTTTATCTCCTCTATTTTTATTTTGTTATCCAGAAAATCGTTTGTTCAAGATCTCTAGAACTAGGGTTTTTCTCAATGAGGCATAGTGAAAATTATGAAGAGGTCGACTTTGAGGAACACTATGTTGAGTCATTGTGGGTAGCGTTGTCACATAGGAATCTTCCAAACAAACTTACAATATCTTACAGAACTCCGTTATGATGCTCAGATTGGATTTTATGTTCCCATGCCAAGTTGCCAACACATCCCTAAATGCATTAAGGAATCCATTTGCAACTCATGATAAAAATCAAACTAGTACTCAAATGGATGAATCATTAGCGGCATTGGATCCAAAGCACAGATATTCAGCTAGTGGGGCACCTCCACTGTCATTTTTTTTTGCATGGAAAAGTGATTATTGCAGGATCTTTGGGACAATGGTTTTTCTCAATTATTATTACATATGTTTGACAATTTAACAACTTGTAAGGTTGGACAAGGCAAGAAATGGAATCACAATTCATGGAATGGTAATGCATGGCATGGAATGGTAGGGAAGGGAAAGGAAATGCAAGGAATATCATGGCATGGAAATGCAAGGCATGGTATGCAAAGAAATGGCATGGAATGATAAGGAAAGGAAATGCAAGGAACGACATGGCATGTCAAGGAAAGAATATGAAAGGAACATATCGTTATTCCATCTAATCCATCTCTGTGTTCCTTCAAGACAACGTGGAAATTTTATATGGGAGGCTCATTATGGTAAGTAAGTGGGACATTTTGGTGTAGAAAATACAAGGGAAATATTGCAAAATAGTTTTTATTGATCGAATCTTCAACAAGATGTTCTCAAGTACATCACATCCTTCACTATGTGCATCAGTTACAAGCCTAAAATCAAGAAATAGGGACTATACACCCATTTCCTTGCTCTGGATAGGCCTTGGGAGTCTAGCTCTATAGAGTACATGTCTAGTCCCCCTTCAACCAAGAATGGGAATGATTGTGTCTTCTTGATCGTTTATCAATTCTCTAAGATAACATTTTTTGCATGGAATCTATTATTAAACTTATGTTTTTAAGAAAAAAAATATACTGCAACAATCCACAAAGACTCTATTTTATTATGACTATAATTTTGAATTTAACGGATGAATATTATAATTTCTGGAATTTTTTGAAGTTGACCAAGCTGAAAACGTTGCATATTTTAAACACATGTTTTTCTACACCTTGTATCTATCTTAATTTTTACTTAAAACTAAAATCTAAATATACCCTTTTGAAGAGAATAGTTTAAGGATTGTGAATATATTTTGTCTAAATTTTTCACTGTATATTTTTAGAGATACTGATATTTCAT
Organism: Picea sitchensis; assembly: GCA_010110895.2. NCBI lineage: Eukaryota > Viridiplantae > Streptophyta > Pinopsida > Pinales > Pinaceae > Picea > Picea sitchensis. Next base: position 38,619 of record SNQJ01S0040284.1, read on the forward strand.
TTCACCGAATCATAATGTCTACTAAAAATATTATGCAGTGATTTTTTTTTAAATTAAATAAAATTAGACAAAAATAAATAAAATGAAAACAAATTATAGGAATTGAAAGTAGATTCAGTTTTGGAAATGATGGTATCATTTTCGAAACCAAATACTTAATATTTGCAGGATTCTGCAACCTCCGAAGTTCAGGTAAGCTTGGGGTAATTCTCTGGTTTTTGTTTTCAGTCCCAATATCATGTTTTCAGCTGAAATAATCTTTCGGCTAAAACTTATATTTTAATGGAATCCGTTAAAAATAAACGTTTCGGCCGAAAAGTCTTTCGACCGAAATATTCTTACCAAAGGAAAATAATTCATCCAAAAAACATTGTACACGAATTTTGAGGGCGCCATCAGGGCATCATTCAATTTAACGTGAAAATTTTCGGCCGAAAAAAATCCTAGCAAGATTTTTTCAGCCGAAAAATTGCCGCTAGGAATTTTTGAGACCTGATTGTCATGAAAGTGTTACCCATCTTCATGATTTTACCCATAAGCAAACATTGATAAAAACCATTCATACACATGCACACACAATTTCAAATAACAAACATACAATATACAAATCCAAATACAATGGAATATAAAGCTTAAGCAAACCTACATTAAATATACACATTTAGATTCACATAAATACAAATCAGCAAAATAAACACAAGCATTTAAATTTCATGTACAATTTCAAATCAATCTACAAATCAACACAACAAACACAAGCATTACAAATTCATGTACAAATTCAAATCAATATACATAGTCAAACATTGACAAAACCATTCATACATATACACATTTTCAAATAAACAAATATACAATATATAATTTCAAATACAATGGAATATAAAACTTAAGCAAATGTACATTAGATATATACATTCAAATTTACACAATAAAATTAATCAAAATCACAAATCAACACACATTACAATATTAATGTTATGTACAATTTCAAATCACATACAAACATACATAAGAAAATATTTGTTAAACCACTCTCTCATATATATGCAATTTCAAATAAACAAGCTTACAAAATAAAAATTCAAATAAGCAAATACACAATATATAATTTCAAGTCAAAATACAAAAACAAACATGCATTATTAAAACTACTCACACATACATATGAAACTTCAAATAAGTAAATATACAATATACAAATTCATCTAAATACACACTCATTATACAATTTCAAATAGTAAAATTCATCTAAATAGACTCATTATCAACACAACAAACACAAACAAGCATTACAATTGCATTACAATCTCATATACAATTTCAAATCAATATACAAATCAACACAACAAACACAAACATTCCAAATCCATATACAATTGCATATCAATATACATAACCAAACTTTGATAAAACCATTCATACACATACACATACAATTTTAAATAAACAAACATATAATATATAAATCCAAATACAATGGAATATAAAGATTAAAAACACCTACATTAATTATACACATTCAAACTCACACAATTACAAATCAACAAAACAAACTCAAGCATTACAATCTCATGTACTATTTCAAATCAATTCACAAATCAACACAACAAACGCAAACATTACAAATTTATATACAACTTCGAATCAATATACATAAGTAAACATTGACAAAACTATTCACACATACACACTCAATTTCAAATAAACAAACATACAATATACACATCCAAATACAATGGAATATAAAGCTTAAGCAAACCTACATTAAATATACACATTTAGATTCACACAAACACAAATCAACAAAACAAACACAAGCATTAAAATTTCATGTACAATTTCAAATCAATCTACAAATCAACACAACAAACACAAACATTACAAATTCATGTACAACTTCAAATCAATACACATAATCAAACATTGAAAAAACCATTCATACATATACACATTTTCAAATAAACAAATATACAATATAAAAATCCAAATACAATGGAATATAAAGCTTAAGCAAACCTACTTTAAATATATACATTCAAATTTACACACTAAAATTTATCAAAATCACAAATCAACACAACAAACACACTTACAATCTTAATCTTATGTACAATTTCAAATCACAAACAAACATACATAAATAAATATTTGTTAAAGCACTCTCACATATATATGCAATTTCAAATAAACAAGCTTACAAAATACAAATTCAAATAAGCAAATACACAATATTTAAGTCAAAATATAAAAAAAAAACATGGATTGTTAAAGCTATTCACACATACATATGAAACTCAAAATAAGTAAACATACAATATAAAAATTCATCTAAAGACATACTCATTATACAATTTCAAATAAATAAACACATCATACAATTTCAAGTCAAAATATAAACATTATCAAAATCACACATATACAATTTCAAGTAAGCAAACATATATATTATAATTCAAAATTTAATAAATTTCAAGTAAGCAAACATATATATTATAATTCAAAATTTAATAAATTAGATGTAAGTAAACAAATATATAAAATATGAAAGTATAAAAATTATAAAAAAATGAAAATAATATTAAAAATATATATACTAGTAAATAAATATATAAAATATTAAAACATAAAAAAAAATGAAAATAATATTAAAAGAACTAAAATAATATGTAATATGAATGATTTGTTTATTAAAGAGGCATTTAGTGTTTTTGGTGTATTATATAAAACTGTATAATTTGTATGTGTAAATTTTTTTTTAGTAAATTGAAATGTAGAATTGCATTAGCTTGTTGTGAAAAGTGCTATTATATGAATGAAATGAAAATTGAAGTGTAAAATATCATGTTTTATATGTGAGTTCTACAAAATTGATGTGTCTAGAAAGTGTATTGTGATGGGTGTGAGTTTAAGAAAATGTAAAAGTAATCACACAAATAAGAAAGGCTACACTACTCTAAGAAGAATGGGAGCTCATCCTCCTCAGAACACTTGGAAGAGGTTTTAACTGCTCCCATAAAAAAAATAACTTTATTAATAATCGTATGTGCTTAACTCTCTCATAATATTAAAAAAAACTAAAGAAAGAGATTAAACATATAAGTACATCCCATATTTATTTTGATCAAAACCACAAATAGGAGCCATTCTTGTAAGCAAACATGCAATCATTTATGTAAGAAAACCTTTCATATAAAAAAACCTACAATACAACATAAAACACATAAACATAATAATATATTTTTAATAAAATATAAGAATTTTTTTTTTTTTTTTTTTTTTCACCTGAAAATAATGAAGATTGCTTATAAAGCAAACTTTCACAACCATTCATGTAAGAAAACTTGCAATACAACATAAAACACATAAACATAATAATTTTTTTGTGCAATCATAAAACACATAAACATAATAATATATTTTTATGCAATCATAAAACTTATAAGCATAATAATATATTTTTAATAAAATATAAGAAAAATTTTGATTTTTCTTTTATAAAAAAAATAATAAATATAGTAAAATTAATAAATATATAATATGTTTTTCTAAATCTATATAATATGAATGGGTTGAATATTCAAATTTTGATTTTAATGGGATGATGCTAAAAATTCTTAAGAAATGTTTTATAAAAAATAAAATTGAGGCGAAAATTAAAATTCAAAATGTAAATTAGTTTAATATGGTAAGAAACAATTTTCATTTAAAAATTTAATATATAAATAAGTTTAGTCTAGTAAGAAACAAAATACAATGAACCATAATAAACAATTTCAATTTAAAAATTGAATATATAAATAAGTTTAGGTAAGAAACAAAATACAATGAACCTGTCAGAAGGGATGATAGAAGGCAGGTTTCAAACGATAGAAGGTTGGTTTCATTGATAGATATGATGGGTTTAACTGACATGTTTTTGAGCAGTTTCGAGAGTTTAAATTAACAAAGTATCAAGGTTAAAAATTGAGTTAAAAATGCAATATATAAATATATTTATTTTGGTAAGGAACAGAATTCAATAAACATGTCAAAACAAAGGATAACCGAAAGATGAAAGGAGTCGGGTTTCAAATGACGAGGCCAATTTTATGGATGGATTTGACCTAATAAATTCTATTGATGGGTTTGAACCAATGAGCATATGGATTTAATTAACCCATGTTGTTGAACGGTTTTTTGAGCGGTTTCATAGTCTAAATTAACAAAGGCATCAGGCTCAATCTAATTCATATATAGTGTACTAAACTATATAAATTTTAAAAATAATATACAAAACTAATCATCATACATAACAAAGATTTAATAGGGTTATATAAATTTTAAAAAGAATATACACAATTAATCGTCATACATAACAAATTTAATAGGGTTAATGGTTAATAAATGTTTTATTGATTAGATTAGATTTAAAAATAGGGGAAGTGGGTTACCATAATAATAATTTCAACAACTCGAAGGCAGATTAAACTAACTAGGTAGACATAAACAGTTAGGTTAATCCCATAATTCATCAAATGGGCAAGTTAAAATCATGAAGAGATCAAAAAATCGGTTGGTTAAATCAATGAAAGAGATATAATGGGTTGCTTATTTCTATAAGCATGATTAAACTCACGATAAACATGAGGGTTAAAATAGACCAACAATGATTTAAATCAATAAACATCACCACTGGTAAAGCTAATACACTGTAGAATAAATCCATGAAAAGGGCTATGAAAATCCATGCAGGCAATAAACATCACCACTAGTTATAGGGCATAATACACCACAGAATAAACCCATAAACACGGCTATGAGAAGTCACGCAGTCAGTAAACATCACCATGGGTTAAGCTAATACAAGGCATAATACACTGCAGAATAAACCCATAAACAGGGCTATGAGAAGTCATGGGGCCAATGGTGCTAGTATTGGCATCATGTTTAAAAAGATTAAGGTAGAACGAGAGCCATGCATACAAAGGCTAATTAAAGAAAGTAATGGAAATTTAAATTTAGTAAAAATGGTGGTTGATGCATCAGGTTTACATTAATGAGAAGGAGAAAGGCAGGATCTAATAAAAATGGTTGACACATCAGGTTTAAATTAATGAGAATGAGAGATTCAGAACCATCTATATATATACCTGGAGTTTGGTAGTAGCGATTTCATTTCTTCAACGAAGTTGGCAGCAACATCAAGAACAATTTTTCTTCCTTCATCCTTCATGCAGTTTTGGTCTGGTGTATGGCTGAAGAATTTTCAATGCAAAAAAAAAAAACAACGTAATGAAATGAAATTACTTCTCACAACAGAGCAGAGAGAAGAGATGAGAAAAAACACTGAAATTAAAAGGAATCTGATTCATACCATTATTGGGAGAGATGATTGATCTCTAGTAAGATGTTTGCTCGATCTAATTGCTTCCAATCCAATCCAACCTCCTCCTCTATCTCACACACATGACTGAAACTGACTTGAATTAGACCAGACATAGACCGACCCAGACTCAGACCACACACAGACTCAGACACCCAAGCACACAAGCATACCAATCCAGAGCATAGATAGAGGAGGAAGAGGAAAATGTTGAAACATGGTTAAGATTTGATATATATAGCTATTTATCAACTATCTCCCTTGAACGACTATATAGATTATGGCCTCTACCTCGGTCTCTCGAACCATCCATTAATTACAGATAGAGAAAAAAATCCCACTTTCTCTTTAATTGAGAATTAAATGCTTTTTTCAATTTCAATTCTTGTTTTCTTTTAAGTTTAGATTTATGTTTTTTTTTTTATCTGTTTTAGATTTATGCTTTTTTTTTATCTGTTTTATATACGCTTTTTTGATCTGTTTTAGTCAGTTCAAGCTTTTTCTAGGGAAACCCAAAAACATATTTTTCCACAATGAAAGGGTTTTAGTTCATGATTTTTTTTTTCCATTCTTTTTCGTTTTTTAGATTTTATGGATTTGCAGTTTAGAATTCAGAGTTGATTTAAACCTTTTTTTTTGGTATTTTATGTAGGCTTTGTTGAGACTGGAGAGTTCGGTAGAGAGGTTAAGTCAAACTCAAACCATGTTCCAAAAGGTGCGGTTTCTTTTATTTTTCTCAATTTTCAAAGTGATCTACTTTTAAAAATTCTAGGTGATCTTTTTTTAGGTCACTATATTTTTTTGTTGCTATTTAAAGATATTAAATTGGTTGCTTGATATTTTGTCATTAGCCTCATTATCATGTAGCCATAATACCTATTTGTTTTGGAAATCAAGGATAATTCTTTTGTTTTAGCTTTTCAATTTTAGAATATGGGTTTGGTGTTTTGTTCAGATGCAATAAGACTATCTATTTATTTTGACAAACATTGATTGTGTTTTTTTTTTCTTTTTCTTTTTATGAGTTTGGAGTGTTGTTCACATGCACTTAAAATCGTTGATTTTTTTTCTTTTTAAGTTTTTCCATTTCAATACATGAATTTGTTGTTTTGTTCAATGCTTAAATGTACAATTTTGTTTCTCTTATATCAGTTTTAATCTTGAATTTTGTAATGGTGTAATAAACTATTTATAATTTTAAAACTTATTTTTTTATGGAAAATTATTATGGTTAACCATTTATGGTCAACTCAGGACCATTTTGTTGACAATCTATTATATTTACTATTTATAAAAAAAGATAAGAGAAAAATGAAGTTCAAGCTCTTCTTCATGATGGTGGGGAAATTAAGGAAATAATAAAGTTGATCAAAGACGACAAGAAGAAGAAGATTGAGATTATAAGAAGAAAGTAAAAGATAGAGACTGTTTTTTTTTTTACCATGGAAACAACAACCTCCCAAGAGTATATCCAAGCAGCCCGCAAGCCAGATATACCAATAACTTGTGACTTAGCAGGGGCCGAGACGTCCCGAGGTCCATCAAAGGTCCACCGAAGTGAACCTTGTGAACCTCTATCCCAGGGGTTGTCTACCCTTCCAGCCTTGTCACAACGGGCCCATATGAACATCCCTACCCCCCACCGGTTTTGAACTTGTGACCTCCCCGGAGATAACACATGTTCTTAACCATTGGGCCCACTCAGGTGCTCTAAAAGATAGAGACTTTATTAAAGGCATAGAAAATGCAAAACCAAGGGTCAAATTTGAAAGACCTACTGCCCATAGGCCCCAATCTTGGCTGCAAAAGTAAAAAATGATGAATTGACTATTCTAGTTTATATTTTTAATAGATCTTTCTAGAAGTCATGGAAATAAATATTTTATTATAAATATGATTAATATTTAAATGGCATGCTTCTTTTTAGACCATTTCTTTGTAAAATGTTTTTTTTTTATTTAAATTTTTTTATGCTAAATGCAAAATTTAAAGGCAATGGGAATTGTGTTCTATTTCAAGCAGCAACAATGGTAATAATTGACATATTTCCCCTACAACTACATATTTCCCCTACAACTACATATTTATCTTGTTATAAATTATTAACAACGACAAAGGTACATGCCCCTCTTGATGGTGGATTAAAAAGGAGGTCGATTCCAAGTAGTTTGATCATGCCCCATACTTCATATTTGTAAAAAAATAATATTTATCATATTTTGAAAAGTTAACAATTTTTCACTTGACATGATGAGAACTCCTTTTGAAAGAGGATATAGGGCCATGTTTAATGAGGAGTTGTTCAAAAAGTTGTGAAATGACTTATGTAGTTGAGAATATTTTTTCTTCATAATCTTTTTATTGGTGGGTTGTTAGGAGTTGTTAGGGTAATGTAGTCTAATTATGTAATCATCCGCATAAACAAGATACGGTTATCTTGATGGTTATTTTAGACTTCTATGGGGTTCAGCTGAGTTGAAAATTAAATAAAGAATCCATTCATTAAACAATTAATTGTTTAGCCACTTCGTAAATTAAAGTTTAACCACTTCGTAAATTAAAATTAATAATGATAGAAATTATGCAACTTTAAATATCAATTACTCCCAATTTAAAGAGGATTTTTTTAAAACATAAACAACAACGTTCACCCCACACAAGTGGAAGTCAAGGTGTGCCAAAATCTATGCACCATCATTCTCATGCTAGAAGGGATTTTGGATAAATTCGTTTTCCTCAACGTTCACATATAAAGATATATCAAGGTGGCTAAAGCAATTGTAGGAAATCAATTAAAATAGACTCACTCAACCTATAGGTTCCAGTCAATGCAAGAATATTATTTATTTAATCTTTAGCTAATTTCTTTTGGTAGAGAAAAGTGGCCTTGATAGGATTTAAGGATTTTTTTTTTTTAACGCAAGGGCAAGAATTACAGAGTGAAAACGGCCTGGTGGTCTTATGTGAAGGAAAAATAATTCATTACACAACCACCTACTCTAAAATTGGTAAAGCATAATCTCTAAAGGCTAAAGGCGAGGAAAGATCAATCACAATCAGAATCTTTGTTAAAACAAGGTAGCCAACGTTACTTTCTAAGTTTTCCAGGATTGCATTCTACTCTTTAACTTGGCATCTTCTTCTTGTAAGGAAAAAGGCTGATGTAGGTTTCTGCATGTGCTCTGCGCACGAAAATCAGGGCTCTGACGATAACGCCAAGATTTGCTCCACCTCTGATGGGTTAAGCTCTGTGCAAGGGTTCGTTTTCAAGGGACACTCCCCAGTAAATACCCCCTCAGTTGTCAGTTAATTTAAGGCACAACCTGTTGCCACCAGTGGTAAGACGCTGTAGGGAAATTCTCCCATCTAACGCCCAGAAAACGGGTGCAACTCGCAAGGGAAAAGAAGAATTAACTCTGCTATGGAAGGATACGAGGATGCTGCGTGCCTTAGCTGTGCGCAGAGCGATGGTGCTGTAAAAATCCAACTAGAAGGGCAAGGATCGACGTTCCAAAACAACATTGTAGCTCAGATTTGACTGAATGGCAGTGAAATCCTTCGGAATCACTTCCTTTACCCAAGAACCATGAATCTAAAATTTCTAAACATGTCTGGTCGATACACTTAATCATTTTGTGCTGGATATAGTCTCATCAATTATTCGGAGTGGGGAAAAGTGATTCAGATACACAATACTATAGAGCAAGGTCGAATAGATCCCATGCACAAAACTGTATTAGAGATTCAAAGTAGATCTAACGCAGGAAGTGGTTCCAAACAATTGAGGGTTGCCAAAAACAAAACAAATCAAAAGCCAAGAAGAAACAAAAGAACACAGGGCTAGGAGGACCTCTCATGGAGAACTAATACCATGCTTAATTAAATCTATGCAACACAATAACCTTGAATACCTATGAATACCTCACCGATAACTCCCACCATCACTAGGGGTACTCTTCTTCCCCTGAGCGCCCTGAGCCGCAAAGGGGCCACGCTCTTAAACTAGGGAAAACCTAGCTCTTATCTTGCCTCGCAAGGTCGAGCTGGACATCGCAACTCCCACAGGGAAAATCAGTCAAGAAAAATATCGGCAGCGCAACCTTACACCTACCAGATGTGATCCATCCCCTTCTCTGTCATTTATTTTATAGAGTTCTCTTAGTGACTAGATACCAAAATGCACAATAAATTCTTTTTGTTAAATTTTTATTAGGAATATTCGCCCCCATACACTTGTCACCTGATCCCTTAGTTGCATCATAAATTCATTTAATTAATTTGATTAAATTGCCAATTTCCCTCACCCACCTAAAAGCGTTCCTAAAAATGCTCCTCGATGTCCCTTTATTCCCTTGCATTCCCTTAATGATTGACACCTTTTTTAATGCTTAGTTGAGTTTGAAAATGGAAAGTTTTTTATCTACTAGATTCCCTCCTATGTTCCACATTCCTTTTGTAATTAAGTTTCCCCTTTTTGTCTAAGTTCGAAATTAGCAAGTTTGCACAAAACAACAATTAATGTTTTAAATAATTTAATCCTCCATTTAATTCTAAATTTGATTTCCCCCCTTTTAATTCTAATTTGATTTTCCCCCCCTTTTATTAATTGCTTAATTAATTTTTTGTCCTCATAGCCTACTTACACCTATGATTTAATTTCAACTAGGCTTAGCAAATTTTCAAGGGAAACATTATAATTAAGGTACTTTACTGATGCATAATTAGTTTAAGGTTGACCATGTCAAGGTAAGATATTGTTCTCTAGGTACCAAGGTTCATTGACTCATCTATGTTTAAAAACCGCGATGTTCCCTTCAAGATGCACTACGTGCTCCAAGGGTGCCACTCGCCTTCGTTCAAGTTCCATATATGTGGTGTGCTCTTCAAGACGCACTATGTGCTCCAAGGGTGCCACTCTCCTTTTGACTGATTTTGGTAGATGTCAAACCCTTGGAGTCAATACTATGGCATGTGACCTTGCGGGAGACTAAGGGCCTCTAAGGAATAAGGACTCTACCTTATTGCGCACCCTTTAGAATCATCGTGAGTGACTGTCACAGTCAACCCTCATGGCACCGTGGACCTCTCGAACTATGTAATCGTTAACCTGCAATTTGAGCCACGACGTGAGTGCTAGTAGGTTGTGGCAAGGATGTTGCCACACCTCTCCCTCAATATATTTGGTTGTCACGTGTGACCCATTTTCTCCAAATGTGAGTCTGATTAGAAAGCTATCGTCGACCTGGATCCATCAATGAACAAGTTAGTGAATCTATAAACAACATCATAATATACCAATCATATGTCACATATGCAATAACATAAATATTCAAACCATAAACAATCCACTCCTTGACTCGATCTAGAGTCCAAGGAGGTCCATCGATGCCATCGACATCCTTAATCAGTTCAGAGTCCTGCACACTTAGGAGAAACCAATCGATAACACTTTTCGATACAAATATCATCAAATAACATATCATCATATCCAAAATATCATCATAATCCATAAGCGAAACAGTTGATCATATAATGAATCAAATCAATTGCACACAAGTGTCCTCAAGAATAAGTCACATCAGAAGTGCACACAAGAGTGGGATGTTAGAGTGGATAGCTTAAATAATTTCATCCCACCATTTTAGCCTAACTATTTCATTTAATATTGTGTTTTGGAGCTTCAAAATCTATTATCGAAGGCTTAATTTGCTCATTTGTACATGTATTAACTAGAAACTAAATACTATATATTGTTGGATATTTTGGGTGACTATATTTGTTAACATATATATAAATATATTTTGTTAAGAAGTAGCCAATTTTGGAATTTTAACCACTATAAGTATCCCTAATTTGGTGGTAACTTCCATAAAATTATATAATATATGCCCATATTTTGAGTTACAAAGTTTACAAGGAAAGTAGACATAAAAATGAATAGGAACAACATCGTTCTTATCAACTTCATAAAGCCCCTTCATGTTGGTGTCCGTCTTCAATCACAAAACCTTGTTCCTATTATAACCATGAAAAGTTGGAGGATACTCCACCCAAAAGTCCGTGAAGATAAACAAAATATTCATGGAGTCACTTTGAGGAAGCAACTAAATATAGGCAATGCTAGATTTGGTAAACTACTCATTAATTCTTTTGTTGGACTTTCAATTTATTTCAAGGCTTTTGAAATCAAATTTCGATTGATATTCCTCGAATCCCTTCTAAATCTAAAATCTAAAATATATAACTGTCAATTTTGATTAATTTTTGTGGCTTCAATTCAACACAACTTATAATGCTTGAATTTGGAAAATTTAAAAGGCATCCATTGAGCTCCCATTTTCAAATGGACAAATTTAAACATGAAGATACAGATGGCCTTGTTGCTTTTAGTTTTAATTTTTTTTTATCTTCTTTATAATGATATTTCTGTGCCTTTTGTAATAAAAAAGCACACACTAAACTATATGAATGAAGAATTAAATAACAATAGATTTCATATACCTACTTTTGATATCAAATAAGGAGGAAGCTCCCCTTGGGAAGTCCCCACTCCCCAAATAATAGGGTTAGGGTCAAAATGTTGAGTAGAGGAGTCTTGAAGTGCTTAAAATCAACAAACAAGGGAAACAATGGGGAGTTAGACTCTGAACAAGATTTCTAAATCCATGATGGGGTTCTCTACAAACTAAGTGAGAATGTTATCCGAAACCTTTAGATGAAATTAAATTCACAATAATACCTTGGCATAAACAGTCTATGTAACAAATTCCAAAGAAAAATAGAAGGCAAAGTTGCATAGTTCAAAATTGTAGCAGTCCTTTTGACACTTTTTGATATTTATTATGATATATCTCATTTCTTTAGCAAATTATTTTGTTGATCTTGTCAATGTGATGCTTATTTAGGTTTCCTTGCCATTTTCATTCTTCCATGAAAATTCTTGTTGTTTATTTTTTTATTGCTAACAATTTTTTAAACCATACTTGACAAAATCTAAAAGAATTTGAGATTTGTTACCATATTATATTTAAACTCAACTAAACTTAGTATTTATATGTGTTTTTTCAAATTAGTTGATAGGATATTTAGATAATTTCCAATCCTAGCCTTTGAATCATTTTTCCAAAAATAGTTAATTTGGTAAAGTCTCGAACCAAAATCTTTGTCAATTTAGACATTGATTTTGGGATGAAGTTCCCATTTTGATGTGACAACATCCTACCTCACTTCAATGTTAACATTGCCATTGATTTTAGTGTGATGCCTTGTAGCTTCTCTCTGGATTATGGTTGTTATCTATATAATATTTGTAATCAAAATCTATCATTATAGCTACATATCCATATGGTGGGATTTCATTCACATTAATAAAAAAGGATGAAGTATCCTATTAACATCCCCAGTTAAAGAAATTCATCTATCAGAGATGTGTTAAGTCCCTTTGATGATGGATGGAAACCAACCTCGAGAGGTCAAGCACCTATTGAGTTTTGGTGTACCTCGGGAAGTGGCTTCCTTGTGGTTTGGAACCTCTAGCTACAAGAGGGAGATGTTGGTACTCCTGTACTTTGTTCTTTATGTCTAATTTCACTTTAACTTAGGAGATTTAAGTCAAAAGTGAAATTTGGTCATTTTAGACTAAAGTGACTATTAATTCACTTTGTGGGTGAATTGAGGGACATAATTAAACTAAGGGAACTTAACCCAAAGTGGGTTTTGAGTTGATATTATTGTGGGATGATCTCAACCATTGATTAGGAATGGCTTGGGATGATCCTAGCCATTTACTTTTAGGTTTCCTTATGATTTTCTCAAGAAGCGCGCAAGAGGCCTAAGGAGGCTCATTCACTCTTATGTTCACTTGGAGAGCTTGAGGAGGAGCATGAGGTTGGAGGCATTGGAAGAGGGAAGCTTGGGCACTTTTATTCATGGAGGAGCTATGGGAGCTAGTGACCCTATTATTTAGTGGTGATCACACTTGCTTGGAGGAGGGAACACACCTAGCAGGGAGGAGCTACAGTTGGAGGAAGTCAAATATTTTTGTTTAAGTGGAGAGGTGGCACACATGAGAATTTTTTTTGCAAGGGATTCTTCTTCAGAGCATCCAGGGTCAAGGGCACTTCACTTCAGTGGATTTAGAAACAAGAGGAAGAGGCACACTAGTATTGGGCACATTTCTTCCTGGTTCCTTTAGAAAGTCTCAAGAGGAGATTTCTTAGTATACAGGTTCCAAGATATTGTATTTCTTTTTGTATCTCATGATTTAGACACCACTTATATATACTTTCATTCCAAATTGGATTTCCTTGGTGGGGGGGGTTATCCAGGGTCATGTTGACAAAAAATACCTATGTTCATTTCATCCATGCTTAGAGTGTAGATCTACTTACTTGTGTTGTTAATATCTAGAGGAAGTGTTACTTGTTTTGAGATTTATTGCATGTTCTAACCAACGGTTCGAAAACACTTGCAAGGGCACCTCAAAGAACACTTAACCTACAAAAACTATGGGTAGAAAGTTACTAAATTGTTTTTTGTCCTAAAATAACAAAGGATAGTTTTGAATATTGAAACTTAGAGCCAATCTCAAGGTCAAAGATAGACCTTAGTTGGCAGCCTCATAGGATCTCAATTTTCTTCAGGGTATTAGAGCCTTGTTGGCGAAGCTTTGTTGATTTCTAGAGCATCTTGTGGGCAGTTTTGTGACAACTTGTTGGCAAATTTTGGACAACTTGTTGTTAGAGTTAGTGGACAACTTGTGAGAAAATTTGTTGGATAGTTGGAGGCTATTTTTGTGAACATGTTTGGACAACCTTACTTCTTCTTGTGTGTCAAGTGGTGAGGTTGAGTTCTTTTTCAATTTTCGCATCAGTGTGATTTTTAGTGGACAACCATGTTGGTGTCCCAGATGCGAACAGAGGATAGGCTAGACGGAGCTAGAAACTAGTCTCCTTGGAATACCGGGATCACTTTCCTCTTAGAGGACCTTGAACTATGGGATATAGTTCAAGAGCCCGTGGTGATTCCTCTTGCACCCGCTCCATCACCATTGTTGGATGCATACTTCAGGAAGAATAACATCAAGGAGAAGAGGACTATTTGTGATGTGGTGAGCGACCACATCATTCCCCATCTGACTGGTAAATACTATGCATTTGAGATGTGGGCATCCTTGTGCAAGCTTTACCAGATTCCCAACCAGAATCGAAAGATGGTTCTATAGGAGAAGCTCAAGAGCATTCATATGCTCGATTTAGAGACATTCACATCATACCTAGGAAGATTCGCTCATATTAGAGATGAGTTAGCAGTGTTCAGAGAGATTGTGGATCCAAAATTTTTGGTGAGGACAACTTGGAACAACTTTTCCAAACCTTGGGGTTCATTCATACTAGGTATCATTTCTAGGAGGTCATGCCTACTTGGGAGAGACTTTGGCACGATTTCATACAGGAGGGGTTGAGGTGCAACTTTGGGTCTTCAGGACAACAACATACACCTGAGGGGGATGAGGATATTTCTCTTTGTACAAAGGGCAAGAAGAATATCAGAGAGGGTGCGAGACAGGGTCCTAACGGAGGGATCCAACCACAAGAGAGTGGTAGTGGGAAGAAGAAGGAAATAAACAAAGAGAGATTCTTTTCTTGTGGTGAGATGTGGAACTATGCTAGATAGTGTCCCGAGAGGAAGAAGAAGAGGCAACAAGGTGGTATGGCAGCGATAATCGAGGAGGAGGATTTAAATGCACAATTTGCGGGGGAGTGTGCATTCATCAATTCTTTGTTAGCTAATACACCATCTAACATTAGGTGGGGAGACAGAGTTGAGGAGGACCTTTTGACTTAGAGTATTGATTCAAAGGGAGCTCAGACTCAATTTTCTAGGACACCATCTTCAGAGGTGACTGGTCGACCTGGGACAACTTCAGTTTTAGAGTTCCTGAGACAGAGGGTTGTTGCATGGACTTCAGAGAATCAGAGATTGATGATGGTGAGGAGGAGGGAATCATAGAGGCTTGAGCCTCACTTGGATATAGAGACAGGTAGATCAACTTTAGGATACACTTCAGGTGGAAGTCACTTGGTGAGAGGCCATGCTGGGGATCTTGGTGAGATGTTGAGATCCATATACTCTTGGTGAGATACCAAGAGGGAGAGACTCTTGGTGAGATGTCGAGATCCAGATACTCTTGGTGAGATACTAAGAGGGAGAGACTCTTGGTGAGATTCCAAGAGAGATACTCTTGGGGAGATGCCAAGAGTAGTGAATTTTGGCGATATGCCAGGAGGTAGAAATCCTTGGTGAGAGATCAAGGTTGAGGATCTTGGTGAGATGCCAAGACCTAGAGACTCTTGGTGAAATACTAAGAGATGTGACTCATATTGCATGCCATGAGTATAGGACCTTGGTGAGAGACCAAGGAGAGGATATTGGTGATATGTCAAGACCTAAAGACCTTTGGTGAGATGTTGAGGGAGAGATATTTGGTGAGATATTGAGGGAGAGATCTTTGGTGAGATGTCAAGATCTAGGTGATCTTAGGTAGGTGGAGATGGAATTACATCTAGATATTAGGGAGGTCGGCAGATCAGTTTCAGGGAAATTTGAGTGGATTAGTGTCAGGAAAGGTTGAGCAGATTAGAGTCAGAGGGTACATCCATACACACCTAGGCCTTGCCCGGAGGCAAGGAAGTCCATAACTGGGACGAGATTGATTGGTGAGAAACGCTTTCCTCGGTAAGAGGGAGTGTTGATTTTTTATGTACCTTGGGAAGTGGTTCCCTTATGGTTTCAAGCCTCTAACCACAACAGGGATATGTTGGTACTTTTTTAATTTGTACCTTATGTCTAATTTCACTTTGACATAGGAGATTTAATTCAAAAGTCAAATTTGGTCATTTTAACATAAAGTGACTATTAATTCACTTTGTGGGTGAATTGAGGGACATAAAGTAAACTAAGGGAACTTAACCCAAAGTGTTTTTTGAGTTGAGATTATTGTGTGATGATCTCAACCATTGATTAGGAATGGCTTGGGATGATCCTATCCATTCACTTTTAGTTTTCCTTATGATTTTCTCAAGAAGGGTGCAAGAGGCCTAAGGAGTCTCATTCACTCTTATGTTCACTTGGAGAGATTTAGGAGGAGCATGAGCATGAGGTTTGAGGAAAAGGAAGAGGGAATATTGGGTGCTTCTATTCATGGAGGAGCTATGGGAGCTAGGGATCCTATTATTTAGTGGTGATCACATTTTCTTGGAGGAGGGCACATCATAGGAGGAGGGTGCACAACTAGCAGGGAGGAGCTACAATTGGAGGAATTTAGTTATGTTTGTTTCAGTGGAGAGGTAGCACACAAGAGAACATTTTTGTGCAAGGTATTCTTCTTCAGAGCATCCAAGGTCAAGGGTGCTTCACTTCAGTGGATTTGACAATAAGAGGAAGATGCACACTAGTCATGGGCACATTTCTTCCTGGTTCCTTTGGAAAGTCTTGAGAGGAGATTTCTTTGCATACAGGTTCCATCATATTGTATTTCTTGTTGTATATCATTCTTTAGACACCACTTATATATACTTCCATTCCAAACTAGTTTTCCCTGGGGGGGTTTATCCAGGGTCATGTTGACCAAAAATACATGTGTTCATTTCATGCATGCTTAGAATGTAGATCAACTTACTTGTGTTGTTAATATCTAGAGGAAGTGTTACTTGTTTTGATATTTATTGCATGTGATAAACATCGGTTCGAAAACACTTTCAAGGGCACCTCAAAGAACACAACCTACAAAAAATATGGGCAGGAAGTTACTAAACTGTTTGTTCTCCTAAAACAACAAAGGATAGTTTTGAAGATTGAAACTTAGAGCCAATCTCAAGGTCAAAGAAATACCTTAGTTGGAATCCTCATAGGACCTTAGTTTTCTTCAACACCCTCCATCACACACACAAGGGATTTTACACCCAACAATGGGGTTTGAACTTATGTTGTTTGCATGGCAGAGCCCTATTCCATCCACTAAGTCACTTCCCCAAACTTGCTCTAAATTCTAGAGAAAATACTTTGTTGACTCTTGAATCTGTTAGGACCGAAATGAAAACCTCACTAGGATGCAAATCCTCTTGCGTTTTTATAGAGGTGGTACTCCTTTGTCCGAGATTTGTAAAATGTGGCACTTTTAAAGAAGTTCGTCAAAGGAAAGTAAAATAGATATAAAAGAAAAAGAAAAATATTTTTATTTTTGTTTTAAAAAGAGAGTTCCTAAGAATGGACTAGGAAACACACACATTCATACATTTAAAGATAATAAACAAAACTTCCTCGCATCCATCATAGTAGGGATAAAGATTTATGATCACATAAAAACTAAAATAAAATGATCTACATGCATAAGAGAAATTTGACATAGTAGTACATGGGCAGCTCAAATGGAGATAACGATAGATCAACCTCAAATACTTTATATTCATAAAACTCTGGTTTACAAATCACAATCGAGATTGTTCCCAAAATATCTCTCTTGGAATTTCTAAAAAATATATAGTTCAATACATGTTCTCTGAAATTAAAATGTGTTTGTCATAATGATTGGGATTGGGGCTCCCACGGACCATAAATAAAATATGTATAAGAATGAAGTTTTTAGAAAGAAGAAAGTGGGAGGTGGAAGGCAACAAGCCCTAGTAAGAAGAAAAATGAAACTATCAGTCTTCGGTTAAACCTTTCTATTTAAAGAGGTGGAGTAATTGGATGAAGAGCTTGACAAAGACAGAAAGATGTGATCAGTGTGAACTTACTATGATGGTTTATCATGATTTGTCACTTTCTCATTTATGTCCTTTTATGGATTTCCTCAACGGTTACATGAACCATCTCAACCGTCCTTTTCCCTTCATCGGTAAGTTTGTCGATAACTTTTTTAAACGAGTCCTCGATGTAGGATCGTCATTCTCGAAAGAATGCCATCATCATATTCATCAATATGTATCAGTATAAAAAATGATACCTCATCACAACACTAGGTTGGCCCATCACAGTACTAGACTAGCTCTATGTCATCGCTATTAAGCTGGTAGCGCAGTGCAAGTCACATCTTGCTTTACGTATAACAACTAGGTTAGAAGCAAGGTATGCATCATCTTGATTTACGTCTAACAACTGGGTCAGAAGAAAGGAACACATCATCTTGCTTTACGTTTAACAACTAGGTCAGAAGCAAGGAACACATCATCTTCTTGCTTTACGTCTAACAGTGAGGTCAGAAGCAAGGGATCATCTTGCTTTACATCTAACAGTGAGGTTAGAAGCAAGGAACACACATCATCTTGCTTTACGTCTAACAGTGAGGTCATAAGCAAGGAATCATCTTGCTTTATGTCTAACAGTGAGGTCAGAAGCAAGGAACACACATCATCTCGTTTTACGTCTAACAACGAGTTCAGAAGCAAGGAATCATCTTTGTTTACATCTAACAGTGAGGTCAGAAGCAAGGAACACACATCATCTTGCTTTATGTCTAACAGCGAGGTTAGAAGCAAGGAATCATCTTGCTTTACGTCTAACAGTGAGGTCAGAAGCAAGGAACACACATCATCTTTCTTTACGTCTAATAGCAAGGTCAAAAGAAAGGAATCATATATACTCCCCCTTTCAGGGAGGGTCCTTTCGGACTTTACCAAGCTTATCTCGAAAGTGTTCAAAATTTACACGAGATAGAGGTTTGGTCAACACATCAGCAACCTGTTCATCCGTGCTAACATACAGGAGCTTCAAGGCTCATCTCTGCACCATGTCACGAAAGTAATGACAATGAATCTCTATGTGCTTCGACCTATCATGAAATACAGGATTCTCTGTCATCTTTATGTAGCTTTGGTTGTCACATAGGATCGTGGTTGCTTCCATCTCTAGGTCAAATAGAGCGGTCAGTAACTTATGAAGCCATATAGCTTCGCATCTAGCAGAACATGCAGCAATGTACTCTACTTCCACTGTGCTGAGAGAAATATTGGATTGCTTCCTACTCTACCATGAGATCATGGTTGATCCCAAGCTGAAACAACATCCAGAAGTGTTTTTTCTGTCAGCAATGCTTCCTACCCAATCTGAATCAGTGTATCGACTCAATCTGAAATTATGATCTCCATCATAACTGAGACCATAATCTATTGTACCTTTAAGGTACCTCATCACATGTTTTGCAACCACTAGGTGAACACGTCTGGGCTCTACCAGAAACTAACTCAAGGTGTTCACAGAAAAACAAATGTTTGGTTTGGTGTTCATCAGGTACATTAGTGATCCAATAATCTATTTATAAAGTGTGGCATCAACAAAAAATGATGAAGTATCGACCAACAGCTTCAGCTTCGCTTCCATGGGTGCATTCATGGGTTTGCATTCCAACATGTCGAATCTCTTTAAGATCTTGACCATGTACTTCCCTCGGTTAAGGAAGATCCTCTCTGGACTCTGCTATACCTTAAGACCTAAGAAGTAATGCATTAGGCCAAGGTCTTTCATTTCAAATTCTGAGGCAAGTCTCCTTTTACATTCAGTGATGAGATTTTCTTCTCCGATTAAGAATAAGTCATCCACATATAGCAGTAAGATTAGTGGCTCATTATCCATAATTTTGAAGTAGATATTTGAGTCTACTTTACTCTTGATAAAGATTAAGCTCATCAAGAAACTGTCTATACGGCCATACCAAGCTCTAGGAGCTTGCTTCAATCTGTATAAGGCTTTCTTCAATCTGTAGACATGAGACTTCTTGTCTTCAACCTCAAATCCTTGAGGTTTCTCTATATACACTTCCTCTTCGATGACACCATTTAGGAAAGTTGTCTTCACATCCATTTGGTGCAGCTTCCGCTTCATCCTAGCTGCAAGAGCTATGATGGTCCTGATCAAAGTGTATTTGGTCACAAGATCGAATGTCTCTTCATAGTCAATGCCTTCCTTCTGGGAAAAGCCATGAGCGACAAATATCGCTTTATATTTCTCAATACTTCCATCAGCAGCATGTTTTATTTTGAAGAGCCATTTTGATGATATCACATACTTACTTTTTGGTATAGGAACAATTTCTCATACATTGTTCTTTATTATGGATTGGTATTCCTCTGTCATGGCATCTGCCCATTCCTTATTTTGAATGGCTTCTTCAAAGAAGGTAGGCTCATCATCTAGGAGATCACACATCAAAGCCATGTAACTAGAGAATGGCTTTGGTCTTTCCACCTATCTCGAGGTTCCTTCTGGAACACCATACTTCTCTCCATCTTGAATAATCTCTCTTGCACAAGCAGGCTTTCTTTTATGGGAGAAGGTCATTTGAGGAGGTTCTTGAACTTCTATTAAATCATGGTCTTCAAGAGTTTCCTCATCAGGGGAAGTTACGACTTCCCTCACTGGTTCTGCAGCTCTAGGAACTTCCCTCATGGATTATGTAATCCTGGGAATTGTTGGTTCCTCTTCATACACTTCTTCAATATAACATCTTCTTGATTTCTTAAGTGCTACTTCTTCATCAAAGGTCACGTCCCTGTTGATCTCAATGTGACGGTGACCTGGTATATAGATTATGAAGGCCTTGGAGACCTCACAGTATCCCACAAATATTCCCTTCTTTCTGGAGGGTTCCAGCTTGTTTCTCTTCTCTTTCGAAATGTGTATGAAGATTGGTCAACCAAATATTTTGATATGGCTTACCTCTGGCTTCTTTCTGGTGAACATCTCTTCCGAGGTCTTGAACCCAAGTGCACTATGGGATAATCGGTTCTGCACATAAACAATTGCCATTGTTGCTTCTGCCCATAATCACATAGGAAGATATTGATCATGGATCATAGTCTTCACAGCTTCCATAATTGTTATGTTCTTCCTTTCAACTACACCGTTTTGTTGAGGATTATAGGGAGTAGTGAGTTCCCTCTTGATTCCAACATCTCTACAAAAGTTCACGAACTCTTTTGAGGTATATTCTCCTCCATTATTTGACCTGAGTATCTTAATCTTCCTTTCAGAAATATTCTCTATCAAGGCTTTAAATTCCTTGAACTTGTTGAATACTTCATCTTTAGATTTCAAGAAATATATCCAGGTCTTGCGAGAATAGTAATCAATAAATGATACATAGTATACATACCCGTTAATGGAGGATGATGGCATTGGGACACACACGTCTGAATGAATGAATTCTAGTACTCCTTCTGCTTTGTTGTCCCTCTTTGGAAAAGGGTTCTTGATATTCTTCCCTTGTGCACATCCATTGCATATGCCTTCCTAATCACCCTTGAGTTCTGGTAAACATGTGACATCTTTTCATATGTACGATAGTGCCTTGTAGTTGATGTGGGCCAATCTTCTATGCCAAAGTTCACATGAGTTTTCAATGGCATTGGTCATGGCAGACTCTGGGTGACCCTTTATCTTATATAAGCCATTTTCTTCATTTTCAATGACGATTTCTTCATTTATGGTTTCTCCTCTATCCCACATAAGAACTTCTCCATATATAAATGCAACTCTATAGCCTTCCTTGTCTAAAGATGATATGGAAAGTAAGTTCTTCTTCAAGCTTGGTACATAGAGTACGTCCTTCATCTTTATTGAGTTTTTTGAATATAGCTTGTAGTTTGATTCTCCCACTCCCTTGATGGGATATTGGTGATCATCTCCAAGTGTCACTTTCTAAGAAAACTTCTTTTCTTAAATACAAGAGAGAGTATTTCTCTTACCCGTCATGTGCTTTGATGCACCACTATCAATGATCCATGTGTTCTCTCCAGGTGTTACTGATCCTAAGAAGGCCGAGATCAAGACATGGTCCTTGATCATCTTCGTAGGTGGCTCTTCATCTTCGACTATGTGGGCATGTTGCCTCTTATGTTTCCTCCTATATTCTTCTTTTCTGACTGGACAAGAATTTTCCTTGTGTCCCATCTTATCACAATGATAGAATTGTATGGATGAGAGATCTCTTTCCTTGCGTTGTCCTTTCTTTTGGAATATCTTTGGATGAGATTCTTTGTTATTGAATTTGTTTGATGGTTGAGGCTCTCTATGAGTCTCCCTTTAGAGGTAGGGTTTCTTCCTTCCTCCTTAGGTGTGGGTGGCTAGGGCTTGATCATCATCCCTAGCTAACAACACTTCACGATTCGCTAATCTTGTTTCTTCTTGGATGCATTCTCCCCATAGGCTGTCGAACTTCAGTTTCTCCTTTCTGGAACATATTGTCTAGATGAAGGCATCCCAAGGTCTTGTAAGACCATTTAGTTCCATCATTATGAGTTCATATTCATCTATGGTATCTCCAATAGATTTTAGATGTTCTTTGAATTCCGAGATTCTGGAGAAGTATTCCTAAATCATTTCTCCTTTTTGCATCCTTGTATTCTTCAGTTGAGTTCTAAGATTCATCTTTCGGTTTATGTTCTTTCCTTCATATAGTTTGGTCAAGGCATCAAATATTTATTTCAGGGTCTTGTTGGATGATACATAATGGATCAGATGGTCCTTGATTGAATTTGCAATGATTCTTTTGGCCCTTATTGTGTCCTTTTGATGCTTTGCCTTTTTTGCATCATCTTTGGGTTCCGGTAATTCTTCCTTGACGAATCCTACTAGATCATTCTCTTAAAGAATGAGGCCAATCCTATACTTCCAGGCACGGAATTTTTCCACTCCTTCTAACTTGTCAACAAGATTAATGCTTGCAGACATCTTTACCTGGAGCTAGGAAAATGACCAAAAAATGAAAGTGCTCAGAATCAAAATTTGAACTTACCAAGAGATGCGCTTGGCTGAGGCGAGTTGTCTCGTGTGCTTGGATCTAAGAAAATAAAACAATTTCCCCTTCAAATCTGATCTACAGATTTATGGACTAGTGCTTCTGGCACTTCTAGTACTCTGGTACTTTTGGTACTGGTTTTCTGGTACTTCTGGTAATTTTGTGAAACTAGGGTTTCACTTTCCGAGAGATCTAGCCACTGAAAAGGTGCTCTGAAGGTGCCAGAATGATCCTTGGGGGAGGGTGCAACTTTCTAGGTGGTTTTGAAGTTGAAAAGCTTCACTTTTAAAAAACCCTAATTTGCAGGTACTGCAACAGTGACATTTTTCTCTTGCAAAATATGCTTCCTTCAGGTTGGCTCTGATACCATGTTAATGTTTATGCCATT